>CABHPP010136312.1:0-10000 GCA_902168425.1 Peromyscus attwateri | reverse complement strand
TCCTGCCTCTGCCTCCCAAGTGCTGGGATTAAAGGCATGTGCCACCACCGCCTGGCCCAATTATGTATTTTTTTTTTTAAATAAGCCAGTGTTAGCAAGGGCTTTCTTTATTCCTTCCTTCCTTCCTTCCTTCCTTCCTTCCTTCCTTCCTTCCTTCCTTCCCTTTCTTTTTTCTTTCTTTCTTCCTTCCTTCCTTCCTTTCTTTCTTTCTTTCTTTCTTTTTTAAATTTATTTAACTTTATTTTTTATGTGCATTGGTGTGAACGTGTCAGATCCCCTAGAACTGGAGTTACAGACAGCTATGAACCACTATGTGGGTGCTGGGAATTGAACCCAGGTCCTCTGGAAGAGCAGCCAATGCTCTTAATCACAGAGCCATCTCTCCAGCCCTTCCAATTATGTATTTTTAAAAAATATATTTATTTTTACTTTATGTGTATGGGTGTTTTGCTCACGTGTATATGTGCACCATGTATGTGCCTGGTGCCCATGGAGGACAGACGAGTGCATTGGACCCCCTGGAACTGGAGTTACAGATGGTTGTGAACCTCTACCTGGGTGCTGGAAATCAAACCCAGGTCCTTTGGAAGAACAGCCAGTGCAACTGCTGAACCATTTCTTCAGCCCCTATCATGTAATTTTATGACATGGTTGCTGTAGTGCAGTTCAGATAGGCCTTGAATTTACTACCTAATGCTTCTACATCCCAGGTAGCTGTGACTATAGGTGCATGGCACCATGCCCAGCTTCAATTAAAAAAGTTTTGAGTCGGGCGGTGGTGGCACACACCTTTAATCCCAGCACTTGGGAGGCAGAGCCAGGTAGATCTCTGTGAGTTCGAGGCCAGCCTGGTCTGTAGAGCAAGATCAAGGACAGGCACCAAAACTACACAGGGTTTTTTTTGAGATAGGATCTTGCTATGTAGCCTAGGCTGGCTTTCCACTTGAGACCCTCTTGTCTCAGCCTTATATATGGTGAGATTATAGGCATGTACCACAAGGATACTCAGTCTTGAATCCTTAACCCTGACATTACAGAATCATATGAGATATGACATATGTGCATAAGTCATCAATCCAAGTCTCTAAGCATTTTCTGGGGGATGGTAAAAGCTCATTTCTTTTCACTGATGTATACTGGATTGCTGTTTTACTTTGTTTTTGAGACTAGGTCTCTCTATGTAGCCCTTGTAGATGAGGCTGGCCTCAGAGATTTGTCTGCCTCTCCTCCAGAGGGCTGGGATTAAAGGTGTGCACCAGCATGCCTGGCTATGATAGCTTTTGCTGTCATGACACAATGTCCCTGATCTTTCCTTCACGCCTCCTGCTTTTTTTTTTTTTTTTTTAGTTAAATTAATTTTTTTTTTTGGAGCTGAGGACTGAACCCAGGGCCTTGCGTTTGCTAGGCAAGCACTCTACCACTGAGCTAAACCCCCAACCCCTCACACTTCCTGCTTTAACCCTTGCCCCCAAGCACAACTGGCAGTCATATCTGACTGGTCTCCCTGTCTTTCCTCTGGTCAGTCACTCCCACCCTCCAGCTGCAGGCTGCAGTCTGCTTTCCCTGCGGACTTTGAGTAAAGGACACAGCCCTCACCTCGCCATCTCCTACCACGCAGTACAGCCCACAGACAGATGGTCCCTAGTGGCCACTGCACTTTCTGCTGGACGCCCCAGGCTTGTCCACATTGTGCAACTGTCACCTGGTGAGAAATTTCCTCTAAAAATAGGCAGTTTCTGTTTCAGGTACGTTTTTTTGTGATATACCCCCTCACTGCCCCACCCAAGCCATAGACACCGAGGACCAGAGAGGCATTCAAACCCTTCACCACAATACCTGCATCCCTCATAAGAACCAGCGAAGTCGGGGTCATTCTTTCCCCTCAACGCCCCTGACCGCTGTCCACAGGGAACTCTTGCTGAGAATCTGCTCATCTTCCCCGCGGCTCTGTCTCTGCTTCCTTCAGTGATCAAGCCCCCCATGGCTCAGCAGTGCTTCCACAGTGAATATTTTGACAGTCTGCTGCATACTTGCAAACCTTGCCACCTCCGGTGTTCCAACCCTCCTGTGCCCTGTCAGCCTTACTGCAACCCAAGTAAGTGAGACTCTTCCACAGCTGCTTCTTGGTGGGAAGCACTCTTGAGAGAGAATAAATGTTATGGAGAAGGTGGGGAGTTTTGTTTTCCTGAATCAAACCCAGAAATCAAGCAATGATTTAAATGCCTCCTGGAGCAAAGGAATTATTCAGAAACAAACTCAATTTTATTCAGCACCAATGGTGATGAAGATTTCATCAGCTCTTAATTAAGTGGTATTTAGAATTTAAAAGTCAATGTCGGTGAAGCCAGGGATGAGTAGTATATGTCTCTAATTCAGTCGTTCTCAACCTTCTAATGCTGTGACCCTTTAACACAGTTCCTCATGCTGTGGTGACCCCCAACCATAAGATTATTTTGTTGCTACTTAATAACTGTGATTTTGCTACTGTTATGAATCGTAATGTCAATATCTGATATGGGACCCCTGTGAAAGGGTTATTCAACAACCCTAAGGGGTCTCGAACCACAGGTTGTGAGAACTGTGCAAATCTGAGGTTAGCCTGGACTACATAGTGAATTCCAGGGCAGCGTGGGCTAGAGTGAGAGCCTGTCTCAAAAACAACAAAAGGAGCCAAGCTGTAGATGGGCTGGTAGAACACCTGGCTGGGGCGCACACAGCCCTGGGCTCTGTCCCAAGCACTACATCGTCATGCTGCTGCAGAGCCCAGCACTTACCTAGGAGGTGGACTCATCCATAGCCATTCCTGGTTGAGATCACTTGATCTACGAAGACTTCTCCTCAGTAAACATCCCCACAAAGTAAAGTGTTCATGAATATGCAACAGGGGAGTCGAGTGTTAGAAAGTTCATACTGTATGTGCATACTGAGCTCTGGCCTCCTAGCTCTGTGATGTTCTTTTACTAAAGGTGTGACCGGCTCAATGAAAGGGACACACATTGTTCTCTGGACCTTCTTGGGCTTGACCTTGATTGTCTCTTTGGCACTTTTCACACTCATGTTCTTGCTGAGGAAGATGAACTCTGAAGCACTGAAGGGCAAACTTCAAAACTCAGGTCAGTTGGATGGTGACTCTTTGAAATCTATTTCTGTAGGGTGGCTCTTCCAAGTTTCATTTCCTTTTCCTTTTTTAACTTTGACTTTTTTTGTTACAGCACTTTCAAATGTGTCAGTGGATACTTGAAATTTTGACTGGGTGTGGTAGCACTTGCCTGTCATCTTAGCACCTGGGCAGGGCAGCCAGCAGGGTCAAAGGCGTCAAGGTCACCCTCAGCTACATGTAGAGTTTGAGGTCAGCTTGGGCTACAGGAGACCATGTCTCAAAACAAAACATAAAAAAACCCGTCAATGCCCCCCCAAAACAAACAAACCAACCAACCAACAACAGAGAAATCCTGGCATTGACAGCTACTTTACAGGTCTCATTCCAATGCCCATTCCCTGAGTTCTTCTCTTGGTAATTGGTCTTGAGGCTTCCTTGGTAAGTGTCTTTGACTGAAGTTAGCGCCCTGATGAGATACTCTGTTATCCCACATGAATAACCAGGCCTGGTACTCTCAGGCTGAGGGTTTTGGCAAGTTCCCTGGTCATGTTTTTAATACAATTATAAGCACTGCTTGCATGTGAACATTTTACTACCCAAAATGCTAGAAATGAATAACCAGTTGCTCCTGGATTCACTAACCATCTATTAGGCAAGAGAGTACCAGTCTCAGAGAAGTAAATGCTCCACCTGAGAATCTCTTAGGCTAAAGAGATTTCTATAGCACTCTTTCCTGTGATCTGATTCTCAGACACACAGCAGCCATTGACCTGTATCTCTCTTTTCTTAATTAACTTTTTTTTCTGTTGGTGCATAAATGTGAGTGTGCTGTTGCTCATGAGTTCAGAGCAGGATATCAGGTATCTTCCTCTACTGCTCTTCGCCTTATTGCCATGAGATAGGGTCTCTCAGTGGACCAGAAGCATGCTGTTGCGGCTATGATATCTAGCTCCCATCTCTGCCATTGGGAGGTTATATGATGAGGTTACAGGCATGTGCTTGTTATGAGCATGCCAGATATTCAAACTCAGGTCCTTATGCTTGCAAGTTCTTATAGTACTAAGCCAACTTCCGAGCCCTTGTCCTGATTCTTTGTGCATTTGGTTTGCATGCACAAACTGCAAAGCATCTTCCTCATTGCTCTCTAGTGCATCAGCGTGGTGGGTAACTCACTTGCTCTTCTGTCCTCCATGTGGTCCGTAGACAGTTATGTGTATATGTTCCAGTCTGATTTGGTTTGTGCATGTGAGTATAGTGCCTCTGGGTGTCAGAACAGGGCATTAGATCCCCCTGTAGTCAGTTACAGGTAGTTGCTAGGGACTGAACTCTGGAGGAGCAGTACTGCCTCCTAATCACTGAATCAGCTCTTCAGCCCTAGAATTAAATTTTTTTTTTTTTTTTAGACAGGGTTTTTCTGTGTAGCCTTGGCTGTCCTGGAACTCGCTTTGTAGACCAGGCTGGCCTTAAGCTTAGAAATCTGCCTGTCTCTGGGATTAAAGGCATGTGCCACCACCACCCATCGAAAATTTGTAACATACAAATTGTACATATGTAAAGTACATGGTTTAATGTTCTGATTACAGACATATAGGGAAACAGTGACTATAGTCAAACAAATAACACATCCAC
Source organism: Peromyscus attwateri (assembly GCA_902168425.1). Taxonomy (NCBI): domain Eukaryota; kingdom Metazoa; phylum Chordata; class Mammalia; order Rodentia; family Cricetidae; genus Peromyscus; species Peromyscus attwateri. The sequence goes on along the minus strand of CABHPP010136312.1, from coordinate 5,271 downwards.
ATCGTTGACCGTTTTTGGTGATAGGGTACACGTATCTTGGACTATGTAGCTCAGAATGACTTGAGCCTCTCTGATCCTCATGCCGCCATCTCTCCAGGCCCGGCATTACAGATGTGCACCATCAGGCTTGGCTTGTGAAGTTCTGGGGATTGAATCCAGAGCTTCTTGTACATGCTAGCCGAGTGAGCCAACTGAACCCCATCCCGGCCCTTCGGCATTCTTCCTGGTGGTGAGGCTGGCTGGAATCTACTCTCTATTTGTGGCACTACAGTATCATCCATTCATCTAGTCACAGGCCGGCTCTAGAGTCTTCTTACGTAACTGCAGCTCTGGACTTCCGACCACCTGCTTCTCATTTCCCCCACCCCCTTGCTTCTGGTAACCACCATTCTGCTGTTTTGCTGTAAGCAGCTTCTTTAGGCCCACATGGAAGTGAGGTCAGGCAGGCTTTTTCTTTCTGTGTTTAGTGTATTTTTAGAGCGACTCCGAATGAGATGTTTCATTATTTATTTATTTTTATGTATATGGTTGTTTTCCCTCATATGTTTGAGTACCTCATGTGCACACTGCCCCCAGAGACTGGAGTTACGGACCAAGTGAGTGCTGGGAATCGAACCCATGTCTTCTGCAAGAGTAGCCAGTGCTCTTAGCGGCTAAGCTATTTCTCTAGCCTCCGGAAAGAGATGTTTTAGAAGATAAGGCTACACTGTGGAGTGTTGAGGAGCAGAAGCTGAATCTTTTGTGTGTGAGTGTAGGTGCATGCCATAGCATGTGTGGAGGTCAGAGGACAACTTCCAGGAGTCACTTTGCATTTTCCACTTTGAGGCAGGGGCCTCTTATTTCTCATGCTTAGATTCAGTCTCCAAGACACCTGGTCTTCAAGCTTCTGGGGTAATTCTCCTGTCTCTGCCTCTAACCTCACTATAGATCTGGGATTACAGGTGCCTGCTGCCACACACCATTTTTTGAGACCCGCCTGCTTCTGCCTCCCAAGCTCTGGGATCAAAGGTGTGCACCACCACCACCTGGCCAGTCACACCCCATTTTTATAGTGGGTTCCGAGAATCTGAACTCAAGTGGTCAGTTTACAAGTTCTTTTTCTCTCTTTCTTTCTCTGTCTCTCTCTGTCTCTCTGTCTCTCTGTCTCTCTGTCTCTCTCTCTCTCCCCCAAGACAGGGTTTCTTTGTGTAGCTTTGCGCCTTTCCTGGAGCTCACTCTGTAGCCCAGGGTGGCCTCGAACTCACAGAGATCCGCCTGCCTCTGCCTCCCGAGTGCTGGGATTAAAGGCGGTGCGCCACCACCGCTTGGCTCTTCTTTCTTTTTCAAGGCAAGGTTTCTCTGTATAGCCCTGGCTGTTCTGTCAGGTCTGTAGACCAGGCTGGCTTTGAACTCAGAGATCTGCCTGCCTCTGCCTCCCAGGTGCTGGGATTAGAGTAGAGCACCACCAGCACCAGGCAGAACAAGTGCTTTTTAAAATTCGTTCTTCACAGATGTGTATTGGAGACAAACTGGGGTCTTCTATGTGAGATCAAAGGTCATTCATTTGGCCCTCACCTGTAATATCAGTGTTCTGGAGGGTGAAGCAGGCAGAAGGGTCACCAACATTCTGAGGCCGTGAGCTGGAGAGATAGCTCAGTTTGGTTTCCAGCATCCACACGGCAGCTCACAACCTTTTATTATGTCAGTTCCAGGGGATCCAATACATGGTACACATACATACATGCAGCAAACACACACATTATAGAATAAAATGAGTAGGAGGCCAACCTGGGCTACAGTGAGTTCTAGACTAACTTGGGCTACAGAATGAGACCTTGCCCCACACACAGAAAAATTAATGTACTGAAACATGCACCACAAGATGTCATGTCAGGAAAACTAGGACACAGGACACATCCTGAAGGTTGGTGAGATGCTCAGTGGATAAGACACTTGCTGCCAAGCCTGTTCGGGCTGACTTTGATCTACTCCCACAAGCTGTCCTGATGTTCACAGGTGCACTGTGATGTTACTTTTCCCACCACAATAAATTAAATTAAAATTAAAATGAAAAAAAAACAAAAACCCTTCTATATTCTTTCCCCCTCTGGTATTGGAGATTGAACTCAGGGCCTTTCTGGAACATGCTGGCTTCAAACTCTCCCTGCCTCAGCCTCCTGAGTGGCCGGGATTACAGGTGTGTGCCGCCATGTTCAGCTTTTGCTTCTGTATTCTGCAATGTCACTCAGAGGCTGGCTCTGATCTGCTGGGACATATGCTAATTTCCTGTGTAAGATGAGGTCAACCCTCAGAACTTGCACGAGCCAAGTGGGTAATAAGTATATGGACTGATCGGTTTGTGGCTTTGCCAACAAGGGTACCCACACCTGCTTGGAGGTGGCAGCTGCTGTCTCGCACTCTGGCCCACTGTCCCCATGTCCCTCCTGTTGCCACATTCTCAAGTCTTTATAGTCTAGCTGCGTACATTCTCACGTGAAACCTGAGTTTTAAATGTGGTCAACATAAGACAAGATTTAAAAACTCTATATACTCAAAAAGCAACCTGCCTCAGGGCCACGCCTGGGCTGGTGACCCTCGGCACAGGATGCACCGATTTCCCATGCATGCTGTGCTGTGACAGTCCCACTGGGACCGTCAGGTAAATGTCTGTTTTTGTATCATCAGGATCCATTCTGCTGGACAAGGCCAGTACTGACCTGAGGAAGAGCAGGGCTGATGATGTAAGGATTCTTCCCGGAAGCCTGGAGTACACAGTGGAAGAATGTACCTGCGAGGACTGTGTCAAGAGCAACCCTAAGGTTGATTCTGACCATTTCTTCCCACTTCCAGCCATGGAGGAGGGTGCCACCATTCTTGTTACCACAAAAACGAGTGACTATGGCAAGAGTGTGCCAACTGCTTTGCAAAGTGTCCCAGGGATGGAGACACCAATTCTTTCTAGAGAGTGAACCTCTGTCTGGTATAAAGCCACTTTGAGAACCTTTGCCAGAGGGAGAGCTGATGCTTTTGATGTCTTTAGGATGACTGTTTATCAGCTGGGAATATAGCTTTTGTACTTTAATTCTGAAAACTCTTTACATTATATTCATTCTCCATCTTATCATTGGGAGCTTAACTGTGGAAGGTTCCTTGGTTTTATTTGAATTTTTGTTTTTTTAAAACAAATGTTTGTTTAAAAATTTTTATTAAATTTTTCTCTTAAAAAAAAAAAAGAAGCTCTATGAGCCCTAGGGTATCATCTTTCTATGGAGGCACACACAGACATGGTGTATTTCAGGACAAATTGAATTCTTCTGATGGCCAAAGGAAGCAAGGTTATCCCGTGTTTTTCTGTAAATAGGAGAAGCCAGGCCAATTTGGTGTGCAATGCACACACAGGCTCTCTAGGTTCCCAGCTTATGGCAGCAGCAGACATTAGTATGCTTACACAAATGCATGTGTCATTGCTAACTGTGACAAACAGGAACCTGGTACTGTTTTCAGCTCAAGTGCAGGTGTGTGTGATCACTTATGTAGGCTTAATGGTGCCAGAGACTGCTCCAAGTCATTTCACACAGACACAAGGGAGGTAGACAATTACTACCTCCATCTTACAAGTTGCTGTCAGGACTGAGGATGTGGCTTAGTGGTAGAATACTTGCCTACCATGCTCAAGGTCCTAGGTTCAACCTCCAGCTTACACCACACACACACACACACACACACAGAGAGAGAGAGAGAGAGAGAGAGTCAGAGTCAGAGTCACAGCAGAGTAGCAGTCAGTGAGTTATTGTCTTATTTTGTCTGTGGAACAAACAAAATTTTTAAGGCTTGGTGGTATATAAAGTACCAAAATGTATCTCTTTCCTTATAAGCTACTCTTGAACTCTTGATTCTCCTGCCTTAGCCACTGAGATTATAATTATGCATGACCTATACCACACCATGTGCTTCTGTTGTGGAGGCTGGAGAGCTCAACATCAAGAGGTGAGATGTTTTCTGGCTGAGCCTTCACAGGTGGAAGAAGTTAGCTAAACCCGTGTGAAATTTTACCAGGACTCAGCCCACTGGAGGAGGGAGCCTCCAAGGCTTAGTCTCCTCTTTTTTCCTTTGTATCACTGAGAATCAAACCCAGGGCCTCACACATGTGTTTTCCCACTGAGCTATAGCTCTTTATTATTTTTATTATATTTATTATTTTTATATTTCTAACAGAGAGTGTCTCTAAGTTACGTAGGCCGGATGACTCCTCAGCTTCATACCCAGTAGGGGGAAACGTCTTTCAAGTCCAGCTTTAAAACAGGGCAAACCCCGACCTTTCTAGTTGCTGTGAATCTAACCCTTGTTCACAGCACTCCCCTTTTCTCTCTGTCACTTACAGAGTTGCTGGGACAGCTACCATACCTCCCTAACCAGCAGCCATTCTCTCCAGCCCTATTACAACACATTCTCATTCTAGAAAGTAGTTAAGTAGTTTCTTTCTTTGAGACAAGTGTCCCCTAAGTACCTCAGGCCATAACTCAAGATTCTTCTGTTTCCATCTTGAGAGTGCTGAGATTAAAGGCGTGCACCACCAGACCAGGATTGCAAGTGAAGTTTTTTCTTTTTCCAAAATTTGTTTTTTTTTTCTTTCATGTGCATTGGTGTTTTTGCCTGCATGTATGCCTGTGTGAGAGTGTCGTCCCCTGGAACTGGAGTTACAGGCAGTTGTGAGCTGCCATATGGGTGCTGGGACTTGAATTTGGGTCCTAGGAAAAGCAGCCAGTGCTCTTAACCACTGAGCCATCTCCCCGGCCCATGAAGTTTCCTTAAAGTCCAATGCTGATTGCATCACCCTGCTTAAATTCTTTCAGTGGCCTTCCATTCCCCCATCCATCAAGAGACAGGCAGGAAAGTACAAACTCTCCTGCCTACAGCTCCTGACTCAGCCTCTTGAATGCTGGGATTTAAAGCCTGTGCCACCAGGGGCTGCAGGCCCACTACTCTTCCCCCGCTCCGCCCACCCCCACCACCTCTTGGAGACAGAGTCTCAAGTAGCTCAATCTAGTCCCGAACTCACTATGTAGTTTACGGATGACCTTGAACCCTTGATCCTCCTGCCTTCTCCCGGGGGCTGGTTTGACAGACATGCACCACTACTCCAGGAACACAGTACGCTTATCCCACATCCTTGTCCGGACCTTAATTTGGACTGAAGTCTTCCTCCCGGCTCGTGAATGAGAAGGCCTTTATCCTGTGAAGTCCCGGGTCTCCTACCCGCCACTATCGGGCCTCGACTCGCGAGGGTGTTTT
>CABHPP010136310.1:0-16782 GCA_902168425.1 Peromyscus attwateri | reverse complement strand
TGTTGTAGGACTACTGGGTTCTGGTGGTGCCATATTGCTCTTTATGTTGTTGCATGTATTCTTAGATTTCATTTACCCATCTAGGTTTGGGATAATTATAGGTGCATGTGTTGGTTCTTGTGTTGTCTTTGTTGGATGGGTCTTTTGTTACTTTATTGTCTGTTTCTCTTATTGTCTTTTGATCTGAATGGCCAAGGGTTCTGATGGTTGACTGGTCCTTGGGTCTAGTAGGGTTGTCTCAGCTGAGGTTTGTGAGGGTTTGGGTGCCTAAATGCAGTATATCCTTCAGTTCTTCTGGCTTGTTTGGGTTTTACTCATGCTTATGGACTCTGTTCTTCCTACTAGTGAGGGTTGTACCTGTGCCAATGGAGACTGGTCTTTCAACTGGTGTAAGTGGTTCTGGTGCCTATAAGGGCTGTTATCCTTCCTACTGGTGTAGGTGGTACTTGTGCCTAGGGTCAGCTGTTCTTCCAATTGGAGTATGGGGTACTTGTATAAGGGCTGCTGATGTTGCAGTGGGTGGTTGGCCAAGGGGAGGATGATGGGATCAGTGATTTGAAGCTTTGGAGGGGGTCATAGAGGTTACAGAGTCCAGTGGGTGTCAGGGGTGGAGGTGCAGCCTGTGCCCAGGTCTCTCACCTGTTTAATCTTACTTCTTGGTGAACGTTGTTCAGGATTGCCTTTGTCTTTAATTGTGGAAATGTTTCTGAGAGATTTGACCCCAAATCAAAACTATTCAGTGCCAACTTAGTGAGCATCCATGGAGAAGAAAGCTTTGCCTTCAATTCTATGGTGCCATGTCAGGAAGTAGTTTTTCCATTATGTATTCTGTTTTTATCCCAATAAAGGACCCTTTCATATAATCACATCACCAGCCTCAGCATTGGAGTAGGGAAAGCTAGCTAAACACAAGCCGAATTGAGCAGGTTATGAGATGGATGTATTTTGAAAAATATGCAATCTTCTACTTGATTGTTATTAAATATTGAATAAGTGTTTTATATAATTCCCTAGATGTGTTGAATAAAATATTTTTAATGTTTTTCTTCAGTTAAATATATTTAGAAGATTAAAGGAAATTTGAGATCGCAAACATAATAATTTGAACTAAAAAGTAATGCTTTAATAAAAGTAAATTTTTGTACTAATTGCTTCCATATTAATAAAAAATATATTTTCCATAGACTTACATGAAATAATTTAAAACTTTAACTCATTTATGCAAGACACATACATTAACACTTTCATACTATCATATTACATTTTATGGCTGTCAGAACATGATAAAAGAAATTGAAAGGGAAAATTTTATTGTCAAATTATTAAAGTTAAGCTACAATTTTAGCACTTGACTAATAACGCTATTGACACAAAGAGGCATTTTGTATTTCAGTCTCACTTTGTCTTTTGCAAGAATTGTGAGTGTTAATTTCTGTAGAAAATGTCTGGTTAACCAAAGATTTCAGCTTAAGAAATCTTATCCAATAATACCACAAACAAATAAAAGTTCTACTTGCAAGTCACAGTAGAAGAAAGAAAAGTAATAAATGGTGAGTGCTTTTCATTTCCAAATCAAGTACTCATAAAAATTAGCATAAAACACTATTTTTTTCAAAAGAAAATAAATATTTCAAAAGTGCAAAGAATCAATAATAAAATTTTGATGCAGATACACACATACCTTGTTTCCTATATATGCAAATGTCATTTAATGTACTTCCTTTGTATGACATCTACAAATCAATTTGAAATGTAGTATTTTCTCTTAGCAATACGTGAGGGATGCATTTTTAATTCAAGTAATATTGCAGTGGTCTTTATTGTACATAAACCTTGGCAACCCATATCTTTTGTGTGATTTCTTAAGTTAGATTTGTATGAGCAAGTGGGATCAAGATCATGATGGGGAAATCTACAGAGACAACTAAACCAAGCTAGTGAGAACTCATGAACTTTAGACCAACAGCTCTGGAGCCTGTATAGGACTGGACTAAGCCCTCTGCACTATCAGGACAGTTGTGTAGCTGGGTCTGATTAAGGGGCTCCTGGAAGTGGGATCAGGGTCTATCCCTGGTGCATGAGCTGGCTTTTTGGTGTTTACTACCTATGATGGGACAGTTTGTTTGTTTCTACTTCATGAGTGTAATTTTGCTACTGTTATGAAACATAATGGAAATAGCTGTGTTTTCCAATGATCTTAGGTGACCCCTGTGAAAGGGTCACTATACCCCCAAAGGGGTCATAACCCACAGGTTGAGAACAACTGCTATAAGGCCTACCCCTACCTGATAGCATGATATCATTCATCTAATAATTAATGAGCATATACAAATTGGGGCATCAATACCTTAACTTGAATTGCTGGTATATTTAAAGCATTTGTCAGAAATAAATGACAGAGTATGTTTGTATTACAGCATCAATATGGAATACGTAGATTGGTTATTAAATGCAGACAATACTAAAACATTCTGAATAAATAATGTAGGCAAGTGTCTATGCTGCAAAAATTCATGAACTCAACAAATTTTGTCATAGTATATTCTACAAATGAGAAAAATGAAACTTAGTCACATTGACTTCAAGAATCCACCTACAAGTAAAAGGTAAAGAAAGAACTGTGGCTTTTGAAAACTATTCAAACTTAACAACTGTCTACCTTGTATTAAAGATGGACTAATTTGGAAAGGAAAGAAAATACACATTCTATGGAATTAAAACTAATATAAATTAATAAATCCAGTCTTTAGTGATAAATGTTCCATTCTGAAAAGATTTTAAAATGTAAAAATGCCCCTGTATAAAACACACTATAAATAACTATGATAAAAAGTTATAATAATACTATGGGTGATTTCTTTTAATATGAATAGTTAGGAGAGTCTCTAAGGCTTTGAATATTACTTTTCATCATTTCTGACACTGAAGCTATTGGGCATCTGGAAAATAACTTATCTGTAAAAGCATGCACTCAGTTGTACAGTGTGTACATCCACTCTGAGCTTGTCTGCAAAAGCTGAATTGCAGCTGGAAAGAAGCTTAGAACACATTATCATTAATCCTTTCAGTCCTTCAGATGTTTCTGTCTATCTGCTGATTGTGTAGGCTATTTAAAATAATTTTTAAGTCAGTAAGAAGACAGAATAAGATATACCTATGTATCTTCAGTTGGTATATAAATGTGATTATCATGATATAAATTACCCAGTCATATAAATGATCCAACCATACTTCTAGTTTTGTTGGCCAATGTAAAGTAAATGATCATGAGGAGATTTAATTCACTTCCAGATTCTCAGTTGGCAGTAACTAAACTTTGCGTCCATCTGGTTATACAAATGATATTTTCTGGAAAACAACATAACAAGCAACTTAAAATGTGGAAGAAAAACTGAAGACAGTCTCTCACTGCTCTTTCTTCCTTGGCTTTCCTCACATTGACTTCATACTGTTGCTATCACACGTTGTCGCATACTTAGTGATTTAGAGTTACAAAATAAAAGTATACCCCACTTGCCTTCCTGGGAATCCATGCCATGCATAATAATTGGTCAAGTCTTGGCTTCTTTCTTGTCTCCCTGCTCAAGGCCCCCATTCACTTCCTGCCTCCTCCAGGAAATCTGTACACCCACACTGATAAGTAGGGCTCTCGCCTCACTCCTCATTTGTGTGCTCTAACCCCGCTTAGCTTACTAAGGCTCTTGTTACTGTCATTAGAGGTAGAGACCTGGTACTTGCTTCCCTTGGGCATTCTAATTCCACTGTTCCGGGACTCTAATATTTACCTTGCAGATCTCAGTCTCTGGCTTTCCAAATTTAACCCTCCCCGCCCCCGCCTTCCTTTAGCATTCTAGTCTTGTCTTCTGAGCAACTGAATTGATAGTCTGCTTGCTTAAAAGGGAGGTCATTAACCCTTGTAACACTGGTACCCAGAGATGGCTATCTTAGGACCGCCTTGAATGACCTGCTTAGTTTGCACATAGAACCATAACATATCTTGCCCTCCAACACATCTTCACCACTGTATGAACACCTATTCCCTCTTCTTACTTCCCCATCCTTCTGACACACTAGCCTCACTCTCTGAAGATCCTCATGGAACAACTCTTTGCTCTACAGGAAGTAGCTTCACTTCCCTCTTTCCTAGCACCTTATCCTTACTGCATCAGGACATTCCCCTTGCCCACTTTCACATAAACCCCTGAAAGTTAAGACCCTTTTGGTGCCTAATAATTTCACCAAATCAGAAGCCACAGTTCACTATCTGTCCACTCAGTTCCACTGTCTCAGCATCAGACGGGAGTTCCTGCCAACTCCTCAGTTCAGAGGCTACTGCCATATAATATGCTGATTTTTTTTTTTTTGTGTGTGTGTGTGTGTGTGTGTGTGTGTGTGTTCTGACAAATAAAGCTTGCCTGGAGATCAGAGAAGCAAAGGAGCAGCCAGCAGTCTTCTTATCTCTCAGGATCTTCTGACCGAATGGGGCCCAAGATCCTGTCTCCACCTATTATATTCCTGTATCTGCCTCCTAAGTGCTGGGATTAAAAGTGTGTGCCACCACAACCACCACCAGACTTTGTTTCTCTTTTAGACTGGTTCAATCTCATGTAGCCCAGGGTGGCCTTGAACTCCTGATCTTCCTGCTTTCTCCTCCCAAGTGCTGGGATTAAAGGTGTGAGCCACCACAACCTGGCCTCTATGCTTAACTAATGGCTAACTCTGCCCTCTGATCTCCAGGCAAGCTTTATTTGTTTGTTAGAGCACAAACAAAATACCACCACAATATAGATCTTCAACACCCAAACATTGACCATGTCAAGATCAGCTACAGAGCATCAGTCAAGTCCATAAGACTGAAGGTTCACACTGGCAATAGCACAACAATCACGTCTCCTACCTGTCATTCCATACAAAGCATGCTCTGGTGAAGCTAGAGGTTGTGTATCCACAGCTGAACCAGAATCCCCTCAGGTACTCCAGTCATGAGTAAACACAGAGAATCTGCGTGACTGAGATTAAAGCCTCCCCTGGATGGCCCAAAGCCAGAAAAATCAGGGTCACAGGGAAATATAAAACCAACCCCCCACTGAACACAGGTAGGTCAGAAATTCATATTGAGAGACATAGCCAATGACCTAACACTGGATACCCAGGTCCCATTGTGAAACACAAGCAATATGAAAATCAAATAAAATTTGTACCCTCTGAAAACAGCAGTCACATAGTAATAAATAGTTGCTAGCCTAAAAGTTAGAAGAAACTAAAGACACACAATTCTTAGAAACAATCTTAAACATGTTCAAAAATTGAAAGAACATAAACATAAATAAATACCTGAAAGAAATAAAGGACAGAAATAAATTCCTAATTGAGGTCAAAAAGAGGAACAAAAAGAAAGAAAGAAACCACACACATACACACACACACACACACACACACACACACACACACACAAAATAAGGATGACAAGTCAGGATATGAAAAGAGAATTCAATGAAAAGAAATATTGAAAAAAGCCAAATTAAAATGAAGTTGGAAATGAATAATCCATTAAATTTCATAAGAAGCTCGGGGAAATGCCTCAGGAACAGCAAGACAGCATGTTTCATGTGAAAAACAGAATACCAGGGCTTGAAAACAATGTAGAAAAGTTGGATAATTGAACAAAGGAAAATCATTTTTAAAAAGTTTTAGGTGTATAAATAAAATATGCAAGATTTATGGAATGCCACCAGAAGACCACATCTATAAGTATATGTACAGAAGGAGAAAAAGTTCAGGCCTAAAATATAGGAAATAACAGATAAAATCATGGAAGAAATGTTATTCATAAATCTAAGGAAAGACATGTCCATCCAGACACAGGAGGTGTATAGAATACCAAATTTAGGAACAAAAGGGAAACTACCAACAGCATGTTATAATTAAAATTAAATACATGGAAGGCACATTTGAGAAGCTGCAAGAGAGGAGTCCCACGTTAAATGATAAGAAAAAATCCATCAGAATAGCAGGTAATTTCTTAGCAGAGACATTTCAAGCTATAAGGGATTGGAGCAATGCACTTCAAGTTTTAAAAGACCACAGCTGCTAACTCAGACTAGGATACACAGCAAAGCTATCTGTCATAATTAAAAGATGCAGAAAATCCCTCCATGGTTAAAAAAAAAAGAAGAAATGCAAAGAAGCCTTATAATCATCAAGCCAGCCCCATAGAGAATACTGAAAGTAGTGTTTCACACAGAAGCTGATAAGCATAGGTAGGATTAAGAAAACATGCAAAGTAGGGTAAAGAAAACATCACAAAAATCAACAAGACACATACTACAATAATAACTTTAAACATTGATGGCAATAATTCTGCAATCAAAAGACACAGGTTAGTCAACTGTAGCAGAAAACAACCAGCTCTTACCTTGCTGCCAGAAACACGCTTTCCCTTTAAGGATACACACTACCTTAGAGTGGAAGCATAGAGAAGAGGATTCCTGGCAGATGGGACCCAGATGTAGTCATACACTGTCATGCTAGGATCCAAGAAAATAAATGTGAAATCATAACTAATTATAAAAGAATAAGAATAAAACATCATTCTGAACAATGAACAATCCACCATCAGGACATTTCAGTTCAAAACATATGCACAAAATTTGAGTGCTAACAATTTCATAAAACAAATATTAGTTGATATAAAACCATGGGTTAATTACAACAGAATATTAGGAGAGGAATTCAAATATCAAATTTTCACCAATGGGCAGGGCATCCAAAGAGAAAATAAATGTAGAACTATTGTAATTAAGTGATACCCTTTAATCAAATGGACCCAATAAAATATCCATAAAATATTCTACCCAGAACACTATAAAAACAGGCATTTTTCCCACCAGCCTATAGAAGTTCTTCTAAAACAGACCACATATTGGGGTATGGAGCAAATCTCAATAACTACTGGAAAATTAGAATAACTCCCTATCTGACCACAATCGAATAAAGCTCCAAAACAATGACAAAAGAAACTATAAAAACCCATGAAGATTATAACAGTACACTCTTGAATGATATAAGGTCATTAAAGAAATCAAGGAGGAAGTAAAAAGTTCTTAGAAGCAAATGAAAATGAAGGCAAAATATACAAAATCTTCCGGGATACAACAAAGGCAATTTTAAAACGGACACTTAGAGCCACAGCTGGCCTCCCCACTGCCGATAGTTTAGATTAAATCTTAAGATCTATGAAGCACCATAATAGAAAACAGCAGAGAAAAAAACAAACTAAAGCAGCTGTGTTTATTTTCTTTAAGATATATATATATATATGACTGTTATTAATTTAATACCCCTTACTATGAAACACTTTTGGTTAACTTCTTGTTACTTGTTATGAAAAACTAGGTCTTAACTTTGAAGAAGTGATAGTTGCTGGTAATCCTTTTCAACAATTGACACTAGGGAGGCTTTACAAGAGAAAGAACATAGGCTTTTCTTGCTCCGGGTTTCCTTGTATTCACGTGGCTACCTCTGCACCTAGAAACTATGGTACAGAGACCTTCTCAGCAGTGGTGTGCAGTTCTTGTGGCACACACAACTGCTTTTTGCCACCCCTTCTTGTACTTGGCCAACTAGCAGCATGCCACAGCCAACAGCCCCCAGCTCTAGCCACAAGACTGCTTCACAGTTCAACATTTCTGGAAAGGACTTTTCTCTGGGACAGCTTTCTTGCACACCTTAATCACAGTGGACTTCCTGTTTTTCAGTGAGAGTCAGCCCTTCTCTCTCCAACTGAATGTATGTAGCTCTCAGCTCAGGAGGTTGGAAGATCAGAGGTCTTCATGGGTATATTGTCTCATGTTGCTAGAGTTTTCCTGCCTGGCCCACAGTCAGGACAAATCTCTCTCACCTGCCAGTCCCACAGCTGCTCAGACCCAACCAAGTAAACACAGAGACTTATATTGCTTACAAACTGTATGGCCGTGGCAGGCTTCTTGCTAACTGTCCTTATATCTTAAATTAATCCATTTCTATAAATCTATACCTTGCCACATGGCTCGTGGCTTACCGGCATCTTTATATGCTGCTTGTGCTGGCGGCGGCCGGCAGGCAGTGACTCCTTCTGCCTTCCTGTTCCTTCTTTTCTCTGTTAGTCCCGCCTATACTTCCTGCCTAGCCACTGGCCAATCAGTGTTTTATTAGCAACACATTTGCCATACAGAACATCCCACAGCAGTCTCAGTTCAGTAGAAGTGGTTTTTTTTATGCTCTTTGGAGCTTTGTTCAACTTTACCATATCTTATGTCAGCTTTCCAATCCCCACCATAATTAAAACCACTTTGTATTAAATTATACCTATATAAATTCATACCTGGTTCTTTCCCCAGAATCTACTGATTCATAAACTTATAGCAAACCTGAATGTCCAATATCTTTGAAGCTAATATTTATAAAGCAATTGGGACACTTCAGAGGTGGCTGTTTTGTAAAAGTAGTTGTCAAATTTTTCCACGGAATCATTGTCACAGCATAGACACCCTATACAAGATGGGTTCCAGGGATTAATAACTGATGGAATTCTCTTTCAGTTAGGGATTTATTGTGTTTATAAGTATACCAAACTGACTCAGAGGTTCCAGTACTGTTATCACACCATTAATACTCTTTAAGTCTGAATACCCTCAACTTTTCTGACCTTTAAAGTGGTTTCCTGAGTAAAAGCAACTGTTATTACTTGTGAAATGCTTTTCCAAGAAATAAAAATATTTCCCCAAAGATATCAGTAAAATGCATGACACTGTCAACAACAACAAAAAAATAGAGGAAAATTTATTTTATCTGCATATAGAATGCATTCTTACAGCACTATGTTATTCTTAGATTCCCCTTTCACTGATGCCATGGAAATTTGGCCATGAGAAGTTTTTCTCACTTTCCCATAAATGGAATACTGTTCATGCAGAGTATAATCAGCCATAACTTAAAAATAGGCTGTTAACTGATAACTAGCTGGGAAGAAAGTGCTATGCATTCAAAGTATCTCTTACTAATCTTCACCATGTGTAACACTCATCACTTTACTGTTACATTTGCTAGGGGATATTCTTGATCAAAACCAAATTTCTAACTGATCTGGTTAGCATTTCCTCTTCAAAGAGAATTTAATGAAAGATATGTTTTCTAACACTCAATGTCTTTAGATAGTCACTGCTGAGTGAACATAGCTGGAAGAAATCACCATTAACTCTTGTTTTAAGGGAACGCCTCATTTTTAAGTGGGACTCTATTATTTATTTAGACTAAAATTGCAAAGATTATAATTCTTTCCAAAACCATAAACTGAGCATAACAAGAAGAAAAAAATAAGTTTTCCTCCCCTCCTTCTTCTTTCCTTTATCCTTTTTCCTTCTTTCTTCTTCTTTGAAATACTCCAGCTTCTCATGAAATTCAGAAAAGAAGCATTTGGCCTAACCCTTGGCCTCTAGCTTTATATCAGTTCATAACAGGTAGATGTCTAAAATCTGACAAATTTAGAAATAATCATGATATGTTCTAGAGTTATTGAGGTACTAATCAAATGTTCAAATGGCTTAATGAACTTGTCTCAAACAGTTCTGACTCAGAATACACAATTTACTGACATCTGAGCTTCTCAACTGTGTATCACAGATGTAGTAGAGGTGAGGGCCATGCTCTGTATCCCTTTGGCCAGCTTACCATTCAAATTCCCTACAGCTGGTATAAGCATTGTTGGAGAACTAATAAGCAACACCCTGCCTCAGCAAGGTGGAAAAGAAGATTGGAGTCTTAAAATTTGTCCTCTGACCACTATGTGTACTCTGTGCCATGCACACACCTGCAAACATACCTGCACAAGCATCATATACACACCAAAAGCAATGATAATAATACATACCTATCATAAGTTTAAAATTTGAAAGTCAACATGTATCCACAAATGGGGATTTGCCATCATGCATCAAAGACAAGAGATCTGCCATCTATGCAGTAAACTTGTATGTATGGAGGAGATCACTTTCTCAGATCACTTTCTTAGTCACAGGTTTTATAACCAGGAGCTATTACAAGAAGCCTCACAGTCTGACTTTATTGTGTCTTTATGTTCCAACACCTTCTCATCTTCATTCATTTGGTCCCTTTCCTCACCCCAAAACAAATATTTATCCACAAATTGAATGTGATTTAGGTACTAGTTCTTAAACATAAATCTACATGGCAGGAAGTACACTCTGCATTCCAGAGATAAGTTTAAGGCACTTCTGAATAAAACCAACTCTCCAACATCTGAAATGAAAAGTTAGATAAGTTTTATACAAATCTGAGTAAGATAAACAGCCACTATAGATAGTTATACAATGTAGATGTCTTTGGTTTAGACACTTCTACACTGAAAGGCTTGATGACATTTAGGGGCTCTGCTGCCACTGCTTGATGATTTCATACCCCTACACAAGTAGTGACATTCCATAGTGAGTATAAGTGGACAGCCAACAGAATAACCCTTGCATTCAGTGAGTGAAACTATATTGCATGTTGACGAGTTCCCCCCTGAAAGCATATACAAAGTTCAGGGCTGTATATTGCTCATGAGAGTATTCATGTAAGGAACAGGGTCCTTCTAAATTCTGTCCTGGCTTGATGTTGCCTGCTTTATTCAAACTGGGAAGGGAAAAATTAAAGCGTGCTCCCTCCCATACCTGATGTGCTGGTTGGGATTTGTCAACTTGACATGTCTGAAAAGAATGACCTTAGTTGAGAAAATACCTTCATAAGATTGGCTTGTAGGCAAGTCTGTGAGGTGTTGTCTTGGTTAGTGATCAGTGCAGTAGGCCGGCTCTCCACAGTTTGTGCCACCCTGGACTGATGATCCTGAGTTGTATAAGAAAGCAAGCTGAGTAAACAGTAAGGAGCAAACCATTGTGTCCTGATTCTGTCCTTGCCTCCAATTCCCTGCTTTGGGTTCTTGCCTTGACCTCCCTCTTCCCTGGAATTGGAAGATGAAATGAATACTTTTTCCCCCAAATTACTATTGATCATGGTGTTTATCATAGCAATAGAAAGGTAACTCAAGCACCTAGTAAACAATACAGCCAGGTCCCTGGAATAGTCATGACTACATCTCATTGTAAATGAGACTTTTTTTTCCTTTCTTTAGTCATTGGATTTATATTACTTCATTTCCCTTCAAAACTTCATGTTATACCTGTGTATCAGAGTCTTTCCTTTATTCCTTTTACTGCCTCTTTCTTTTTCCTTTCCTTACTTATTATTTTATTAATTATCATTAATACTTATTATTTTTAATTATCATACTACTGGTACTATCAACATTATGACCTTTAAGCCTCTTAGTTTGTGCTGCTTCTCTTTCTGCTATAGCAGATACAGTGGGTACTTACAAACTTTCCACCAGAATTATGAGTCGTTTGTTTTGAGGTTGATGGTACCATATTTTTTCTCCTTGCTGAATCACATAAAAAATTAAAAGTTCAAGAGAAGGTTATACTATAAGAACTTCATTGTGTAAATGTACAAGGGACATCTATCCCAAAGATGTTTGAACAATAATATGCAAAATATTGAGAGTCTGAGAAATCACTGTAAGTTGATGCTGCCAAAAGTTCATAGCCCTTCTATTAGAACTCAGATACTCACATGAATGAAATACTACAGGAAGAATTCAAATGTCTGATTTTTAAAATGAACAGTGACTTTAAAGAGGATATAAATATAGCTGAGTGAATTACAGAAGCCAATACAGGGTTTGGATAATCAATTTAGCAGGAACCAAGTTAATAAAAAAGCCAACATAAAACATACAAGCAGGAAATGAAAAACTCAATAAAACAAATAAAATTCAGTATGTGGAATAAAATTAGACTCTGATCAACAAGAAGCAAAAAAGCCTAGGTGAGCATATTGGCCAGGTTGAGAGATAATTACATTCATATAGTACTTCTCAAAAAACAAAGCAACAAACAAGGTCATCAAAACTAAGGAAAAATAAGCAAGAATAATTTTTAAAGCAGGTTTTAAAATATTCAAGTCAAAATTAGTCATAAGTGTCTATATGTTCTGCAGTGTGAAACTCACAGAGACAGGACAATTGTAATTGGGTATAAACTGGACATTGTTTCTGAATTTCATAAAATTAACATGACTGTATCTATAGGATAGCATTACAGTAAAATGATAGTGAGTAAACTTTATACCCTACTCTCATCAATAGCTAGAGCACTGAAATAAAAGATAAAAGTAAATATAAAAATAATAATCTAGGTGAAACTTAGCAGTTAAAATAGCCAAATGAATTTAAGAAGTTTCTACACATTTTATCCAACTACACATTCTTCAGAAAGTGTATGGAAAAAGACTGAAGTGTGTGTGTGTGTGTGTGTGTGTGTGTGTGTGTGTGTGTGTGTGTGCACGCATTGGGTTTTGAGACCAGGTCTTACTATGTAATACTGGATGGCTCTGCAACCCAAGTTCTGGGATTGTAGGTATGCACATATGGCAAAAACACATACATTTTTAAGCAATCACTGGGCCATTGAGGAAACCAAAGGGAATATTTTCAATCCCTAGAACCAAATGAGAATGACAAAAGAAGTTATGAAAATGTGTTTAGGTAATGTAAGCACAGTCCTAAGAGAGGAGTGTATACTTATGATTCCTTATATTATAAAAAAAGAAAAGAAGAGGGATAATTCTATAGATTATAGGATTCAGCAGGCACTGGAAGAGCTAGATGATTGGAGAGGGGAGAGGAGAGTGGATAGGTTAACCTAAACTAAGGATTATAAAAAGCCTTATAAAAAACCCACTAATAAATAAGGTAAGTTCAAAATACAACTTCAAAACAAGAATTCAAAGAGGTACTTTGCATGGATAGACAATGCTGATCCCAGAAGACATAAGTAATTAAGTAAAAATTTTACTGTAAAGCCTGGAACAACTTCTTATGATATATTGGTGAAGTTGGAATGGAGTTGGGGGTGAATATAATTAACTACACTATATGCATGCATGGCATTCTCAAAAAAATAAAGATTTATATTTGCTAAATTATATTATAAAATTAAAAACATAACAAAAACAGAAGGTTAAGGTAAACATTAATACATAAAATTCTTAGATGACCCCCACACTTTTTCTGTAAACATCTGTGTAATCCATTTCTTTGTGAGTGCATGTAACCTGTGCTTTTGTATCCAATAAAATAGAGTGAAGATGAAGAGATTATTCAGATTTAAGTACACAGTTTAGATAGTTGAATGAGGGGCTAGAGAAACAGCTCAATGGTTTGGAGGACTTACTGTTCTTACAAAGCACTGGGGATAAGCTCCCAGCACACATGTAAGGTGGCTCCCAACCTCCTATAACTCCAGACCAGGATGTCTGATACTGTCTCCTGACTACTACAGGCTTCTGCATGCATGTGATGCACATAAACTTATGCAGGCACACACTTTACTCAAACAAACAAACAAACAATTAATTAATTAATTAATTAATTAGTGACATTCTCATTGGGCTTGACCTATTTGGATGCGCTTAGGAGGTTCTCAGCCCACCCTAGGTAAGACTGGAAGTGATTGACTTACGTTTCAAAGGCCGTCAGGCCACAAGTAAACTATATGAACTATGCAGCAATGAGGAAATGATGTTTGGCAACAAGTAGAAGGTCCTTGAAAGCAGTGTCTGAGTCAAATCTTCAGAGGGAACTACCTCCCAATCAAAGCTTTGATTTCAACCTATACATGCTGAACAGAAAAGCCTTCTAGAATACGTCTGAGCTTTTGATTAATAGAATCTACCAGACAAATGTTGCTTTAAGCTTCAATATTTGCAATAATTTATGAGAGGAAATATATGTACCAACAACAGCAAAAAAAGAAAACAGTCATGAGAATAATCAGAAAAATGAGGGTTTTTTTTCTTCATTTTAATAGTTTTACAAAGTAATTGAAAATTTCTTGAAATACTTCCTAGCCAGTAGGGGTATTTTATTCTTTGTGGATATGAAATGGCCTTATAGCAATTTCTAATTCAAACAAGAGGTAGAATCAGCCTGAAATGAGTCTCTTAGAATGCTGAGGTTTCTCTCTCTCTCTCTCTCTCTCTCTCTCTCTCTCTCTCTCTCTCCTCCTCCTCCTCCTCCCTCTCTCTCTCTAAGAATGTTTACCTTTTGAACTCAGCCATCATACCACGACAAAGAAAAAATAAAACCTTGAAAAAAAAAACCAAGTGTGTGTTTAAGACATATTTTTAGTGAAATCTCAGCCAGCAAGCACCATCAGCTTGCCAGACATCTGAGTGAGTCAGCCTGTAGAACATCCTATCCTACAGTCTTTGAGCCAACCCAAGTGAGGCTGAAGGATGGTCTTTTCCCATAGACTCCTATCCACATTTTATATTCCCCAATAATCTTTCTGGGATTTTCAGTGTCCCAGTAACACAGAGACTAAGATAGATAATTAATAAATGGGACTTCATGAAACTGAAAAGCTCCTATAAGGCAAAGGACACTGTCAATGGGACAAAAGAGTAGCCTACAGAATGGAAAAAGATCTTCACCAACCCCACATCTGACAGAGAGATGTTATCCAAAATATATAAAGAACTCAAGAAACTAGACATCAAAAATCCAAATAATCCAATTAAAAAATGAAGTACAGCCCGAAACAGAGAATTTTCAACAGAATAATCTCAAATGGCAAAGAAACACCTTAAGAAATGTTCAGCATCCTTCGTCATCAGAGAAATGCAAATCAAAATGATTCTGAGATTCCATCTTACACCTGTCAGAATGACTAAGATCAAAAACAAAAGTGACAGCTTAAGCTAGAGAGTAGAGGGGAAAAGGGTAACACTCCTCCACTGCTAGTGATAGTTCAAACTTGTACAGCCACTTTGGAAATCAATAGGATGGTTTCTCAGAAAACTGGGAATCAATCTACCTCAAGACCCAGCGATACCACTCTTGGACATATATCCAAAGGATGGTCAATTATACTACAGTTTATTATATAAAATGAAAAAATACGATGTCATTAAAATAATAATTTAAAGCTATGAAGATTAGTTTGTGGAGATTTCTGTATGTCTAAAATATTGTGATTTCAGGGCTGGAGAAAACCTCCTCAGCAGTTAAGCATACAGGATGCTCTTCTGGGTGTCAAAGGTTCAATTCTCATCATCCACATGGCAGTGCACTATTACTTCAATTCCAGGATATCCAATACCCTCTTTTAGCCTCTCCCAATACTAGGCATATAAGTGCTTCACAGACATATCTAAAGACAAAATATTCATACACATAAAATAAAATTGTTTAAAGTATTATGATTTTGCCTAAAAGCCATGCTTTAAAAAAATCCTATCCATATATTTATAAATCATACACACATGCATCTATACATGAGTAAAAAACCATGGAAGGTTTTATACCAGATTATTCAGATGGTGAGTATGGATAATGGAAACAATTAAATAATACTTCTAGACTAAAATAAAAAACAAACATGTAGCTGGAGAGATGACTTTGTGGATAAAAGCTCTTTTGCTCTTGCAGAGGAGATAGGTTCAACCCTAGTATGTTTCAATAATTCAATGATTCATATATATATATATATGTGAATTCAGATATATGAATTCAGATGATATATATGAATTCCAATATTTAGATGATTAATGGAGTTTGGGCTGAAGTCCAACTCACAGAAGGTCTATTGGAACCAATGGGTCCCCGAACTCATCCTGTGTTTTTTTTTTTTTTTTTCCCAGTCCCAGAATGTAGAATTTGGATAGATATACACAGAAGTTGGCAGAATTCACAGATTGGTTCTGTGACCTGTAGATTGAGGGATATCATGTTTGGAAAGGCTAAATGAGAGCCTTTAGAGTTACATTTGCCAAGGAAAAGAGTGAATCAATGTGTTAATATATATTTTGTACTTTAACAAATAAAACTTATCTGGGGATCAGAGGACAGAACTAGATTAGACAAAGAGGCCAGACAGTGGTGGCACACACACCTTTAATCCCATCACTCAGGAGGCAAAGATCCATCTGGATCTGTGTGAGTTCAAGCCACACTGGAAAGAGAGCCAGGCAGCGGTGGCACACACCTTTAATTCCAGCACTTGAGATCTCACACCTTCGCTTGGGAAAGGACACATACCTTTAATATCAGGAAATGATGGCAGGAAGCAGGAAGGTATATAAGGTGTGAGGACCAGGAACTAGAGGCTTTTAAGCAGTTCTGCTGAGATCCATTTGGGTGAGGACTCAGAGGCTTACAGTCTGAGGAAACAAGATCAGCTGAGGAGTTGGTGAGATGAGGTTGGCTGTGGCTTGTTCTGTTTCTCTGATCTTTCGGCGTTCACCCCAATGTCTGGCTCTGGATTATTTTTATTAATAAGACCTTTTAAGATTCGTGTTACAATTCAAAAACAATATCACCTCTCTGGAGGGGTTGCAGAAATTAGTGCCACCATCGAGGATTGAAGACAGATGGATTGTGGAGAATGACGCTTGACGGTCAAAACCTCAGTGAGGCTGTAACTCCAATCACATCAGCTATACCAGATGTGGTGTCCTTATTTGAGAAAACTAACACATCTCCTAATACGTGGTATGCAGCTATTGATCTAGCAAATGTCTTTTTCTCACTACCTGTCCAAAAGGACCAAAATAAGTAATTTGCTTTCAGTCGGCATGGCCAGCAGTTTATATAAAACCTCTACAGTTTTACATCAAGAATACAAC
>CABHPP010136309.1:21048-43617 GCA_902168425.1 Peromyscus attwateri | reverse complement strand
GGGCAGGATGGGAGCTTTTGTCCAGAAGGGAAGTCCAGGGCAGAATGGGAGCTTTGTCCAGAAGGGAAGTCCAGGGCAGGATGGGAGCTGGGGCGGTCTCTAAGTCTCAGGGAGTGGCGGGGGTCTCCGGGGATGATGGGCTTGGGGGCAGGGCTTGGAGACTGCAGGGTCTGCAGGGGATCTTGGAGAAGGGGGCCCTTCCTGGTAGGGGTGGGGGTAGAAGGGAGCTTGCCCGCTGGCCAGAACCTGGGGCCAAGGTGGGCAGGCCTTCCCAGGAGTGGCTGGTGCCCAGGGCTGGGATTTAGGGTGAGGGCGGGCACTCACCTTTGTCCAGAAGGGAAGTCTGGGGCAGAATGGGAGCTGGGGGCTGGTCTCTAAGTCTCAGGAAGTGGTGGGGGTCTCCGGGGATGATGGGCTTGGGGGCAGGGCTTGGAGACTGCAGGGTCTGCAGGGGATCTTGGGGAAAGGGAGCCTTCCCGGTAGGGGTGGGGGTAGAAGGGAGCCTGCCCGCTGGCCAGAACCTGGGGCCAAGGTGGGCTGGTCTTCCCAGGAGTGGCTGGTGCCCTGGGCCGGGATCCAGCTTGGAATTCTTAAAGGGGAAATTAGTTTTTTTTTTTTAAGATAGTATTTTTCCCATGTTAAAAAATGGGAAACAATATTATGGTGGAGGGAGTTAGGTCTGTGTATGAATTCACAATGGATGGTTTGAAAATGAACCAATTAAAAGAAAGAATAATTAACTTAGCTGGGATTTATCTAATGTCAATTATAATCATTATCAGTTTGATAATTCTTGTTTTATCCCTAAAAATGCTGGTTTATGTCAGTGCCAATATACAGACGTTAGAAAAGGTTAATATGGATAATATGCAAGCCCTACAACTAATTACTAAAGAAAATAATGCAATTTTGACTGATAAGTTATAACCCTCAGAAAAACTTATTAAAACAGATAATAGAGATATTCAGAAAAAGACAGAGGAATTTAAAGGAGAACCAACCTCACCATTACATTATGAAATTAGAGAGGAACATCCCAACGTCAAAACCCAACCTGAATTTACCCAGTCACCATACAGGAACAACCACCAAATGACAGATAGCCCCAAGGCTCTGTAAGAGCTCACTGGCTTCCTGTGGAAGTGTTGGATTTGAGGATATTTAAGGAAGTCTCATATGTATGCATAGTCTCATATGGTATGCATTCAACTTTTTTGAGGCAGATGTTAAATTTAGACAACTAGTAACAGAATTATCCCATAAGACTGGGAAGACTTAGTTACAGCAGTATTGGAACCTGGTCCTCAATTATAGTGGAGGACCAGGTGGAAAAATGAGGCTAGGACCATTGAAAAATGAAATAGGACTAGAGGTATTGAAATTTCCTAAGATCAAGTTCTTGGAAAGGGCAATTATGCTGATATACAAAGATGGTCTATAGATAATGACCATACCTTGGCTCTATGCTGTTGTATTTTAAAAATGGCTCATGGAGGCCTTGGCAGGTAGAGGCAAGGGGCATGGTAGAAAGTCACACATGCCATGCATGGGGCATCCATGTGGAAAGTTTTAATTGGGGGAAGGGAGAAGGGTGAAGGGAAGAGAAGAAAGGTGAGTGGTGGTTGAGAGAAGAAGAGAAAGAGAAAATGGAAGAAAGGAAATGAGGTGTGTGCTACCTATCAGCAAGAGAGAGGAAGGGAGAGAGAGAGAAGGGGGGTTTCTTAAAGGGGACTTTGCACCTGTGCATAGAGACTATGGCATCCAAGCAGTGCAACTATGTAATGACATATGGCCATAGGACCTGAGCTCTCTAAGTATTCACCTAGGTTAGCAAGTGCATCCTGCTGGATCCCCCAGGAATAGGTGAGATAATGTCTAAATGCCAACATATGCCATACAGCAGCTTTGTATGCTTGGGACAGAGTTGAAGAAGTCAGAAAGAGAACTGAGTCATTTACTAAAGTTATACAGGGCCCAAAAGAAACCTTCACTGAATTTTTAAGAAAGATTGACTTCAGCCAGGCGGTGGTGGTGCACGCCTTAATCCTAGCACTCAAGAGGCAGAGGCAGGAGGATCTCTGTGAGTTTGAGGCCAACCTGGGCTACAGAGTGAGTTCCAGGAAAGGCGCAAAGCTACACAGAGAAACCCTGACTCAAAAAACCAAAAACAAAAGGAAGGAAAAGAAAGATTGACTTAAGGTATAAATAGAATAATACCAAATCCAGAAGTTAGACAAATCTAGTTGAATCTTTGGCTTTTAAAGATGCTAATTCACAATGCAAAAGTGTAATTAGGCCTTTAAAGGAAAGATCAGCACCAATAGAGGAATGGTTCTGAGATACAGTCAATATTGAATCTCATGATGATGATGCTTGGATAGGAGAGGTGATTTCCAGAGATTTGAAGAAAAATCAAAATGTCATGTTTTAACTGTGGTAAGCAAGGTTACTTTGTTTGTAGTCAGAGGGTGAAACTAGCCACTATCTGACCTAAATTAACCATAGAAGTTTGGAGAACTGTAGACAGAGAGGAGACAGGAAGTAGTAAGGTGGGGCAGAGAATGGATCTCAGCCTTTTTGGATGAAGAAATGAAAGAGGTAGGAGACGATTGGCAGCTGCTCCCTGCTTCTCTGATCTATCAGGTTCTTGCCCCAATATTTGACTTCTGATTTTTTATTGATAAAGATTAATTAGATTAATACTTCAAAAGACTAGATAGTCATATAGTTTTCCTTGTTACCAGGTTCAGAATAAAAACCTTACGTAATAGATAAAAAGTTTATAAAATTGAAAAACACAAAACCTTAAGTTATTTATGTAAGAAGATGTTTAAAGGTCTAAAAAGATATTTTTAGGATGGTAATACAAGTTATGATAGGAAGTGGTTTAGGTATAAAACTTGGGACTCATCAAGATAAGACAGATAATAGTTTTTCCAAATTTGCCAAATATAGATGGACTGCACATTGTGAATGTAATTCTTCCTTCATAATTATTCTTCATGTATAAAATTTTACTACATCAGAGTTAAAACCTTTCCTGTTTATTTAGATAAAAGGGGAGAAATGTTGTGGGATATTTGTACACTGTGTGAAGACGTATTGTTGTGATTGGTGTAACAAAAAGCTGAATGGCCAATAGCTAGGCAAGAGGTATAGGAAGAACTACCAGACAGAGATAAAACTCTGGGAAGAAAAAAAGCAAAGTTGTCAGTCAGATTCAAAGGAAGCAGGATGGACAGTATGGAGATGAGGTTATGTCATATGGCAGAATATAGATTAATATAAATGGGTTAATTTAAGTTATAAGAGGTAGTGGGACAAGCCTCAGCTAAGGCCAAACTTTCATAATTAATAAGTAGTCTCTATGTCATTGTGTGGGGCTGGCGGTGGAAAAGAAAGTCTGACTACAGAGACTCTTGCTATATTTGGGCCCTTGAGTCAGAGTCCTGGTCCCTGGGGCCATGTTGCTGGGAGGTGAAAGGTGTTTCCAAAGGTGCAGTCTCAGCTTACCCCATTCTCTTTGCTTTCTGGTTGTGATAGAAGTGGTCTTGATTCAACATGTGTGGCCCCTTCCTTGGTGTTTTGCTGCATCACAGGATGAAATAAATGGGGTTATTTGATCATCGACTGGAATTCTGAAACTGTGGGTTCTTCTATGTAAGATTCTTTTAATGATAATTATCTCAGGTATTCTATATAGTGACCGAAGCTGGCCTTGCTTTGTAGTAGAAACCAGTATTTGTCATTTTTTTATTATGTATGGCCCTTCTAGTTTAACAATAGGTCTTCTTTTAGTTGATTAACTTTTAAATGGAGTATAGTAATACCCCCATAGGTAAAATGCAAATGAAAAACTTGCTTTTCAGTAGTGTAATAAGGTAATATTTACACCTGTTTAAAATGAAGCACCACTGTAGAAGGAATTAAACACAAATTAAAAAAAAATGCTATCAAGTTAGGTTTCCGACACTATGACAAAATGCCCGAGTTAATAGCTTTAAAAGGAAAAAAAATTATCTTATAGTTGCAAGGATTTTAGCCAATGGCTGGTTGACCCTGTTAACTTTAGGTCTGTGGTAAGGCAGCACATAATTGCTAGGATGCCATTATGTAGAATACCACTTAATTCATGGTGGCCAAGAAGCAAAGAAAGTCAGAAGTGGCCAAGGTCATAAATCCACTTTCTAGATCATGACCTCTAAGACCTGCTTCTTCTACTTAGTGGTTATCTCCTAGACTCCCCCACCCCCAAATTGCCATAAACTAGAGACAAAGCCTTCAATATGTAAGCTTTTGAGAGACCATAATTCTTTGAAAATCCTGTAAGTCATCTGTATAGAGCAATGCTGCTCAAGAGTTCCTGTGTATGTGAGCATCTAGGAGCTTGTTCAAACACGGATGCTTGTCTTAACAGTATCCTGGGTTATACTGATGCTACTCCTTCATAGACCACGCTTGGTCAAAAAGTGGGCCTTTCTGATCAATCTCATTAGATATGTCTCAACTTAGTTCTCAGAAATGTAAAACTGGTAGTGTAGGAACATGAAATCTTTAACTGATAACCTGTATGTATTGGAAAAGATTTAGAAGGAAATATTATAGGACAAAAAATAGTCACTTTGAGTCATTTGGACCTTCTCTTCTATACTGCAATTTGTGTGAATAATGAGCAGAACACTGATTTAAACCTAAAGTGGAAAATGATTAAAGAGGATGTCAGCTGTTGGGCAGCTTATCTTTCAAAAATTAAAATCATTTTCTGCTTCTTGCCTTTGAACACGAATAATAAAATTCATATTTGGTCAGTTGTGCTATGGAGACTAAACAATGACTTGTGAAGTGCCTGTCTCTATAAGACTAAGAATGGTTTATGAAAGGTGAATGCTGCTTGTTTTCTGTTTTCCTTTGGTCTTAGTATTGTGCATTTTCTCTGCTTGTGCTTCAGAGTAGAAGGAAAGCAGGAAGTCCTTCCCAGATACTTGACTGATAATCGCTGGTGCTTTCATTTTCTTTTCATTTGCTGGCCTCTGTAGCATGCATAAGCCCTGTGGCTTTGCTTCCTATAATGGAGGTCATGCAGCTTCAGTCCCACATAATTCTTTGAAAATCCTGTAAAGAGAAAAGCTGTACTTTCTTTTCCCTGCCAAGTTGTATTAGGATATTCCATTATGCACTGGCATTTGAGTGGGAAACCTAGAAGATGAATGTGTTCTGTAGGCGTGGATTTCAAATCCCACTTGGCTTAGAAGTGTTCTGCAGAGCAGAGAGTATTATTTACTTGAACAGTTCTAAAATGGCTCCCTGCAATGCATTGTGGTTGGTGATCCTTTGTCTTTCCCCACCACCTAGTGAAATGTGTTTTGTTTGATAGTAAAGATATATTGAAATGACCTTTCAGTACCACAGAAACAAAGAGAGTCATTTCTGAGGCCGGGAACAGCCATTTAACTACCTAAATAGCCTGTCACCTTCTGTTTATTTTTGCCTCTTCCCTGGGGCAGAGGTCTTAAATGAATTCTATGCTTGCTTCTTTTGTTCTGTTTTTGACTATTAAGTTCTTGGTTTGTCTTTGATTTTTGGTTTGATGTGATATGAATAAGTAAAAGTTTTCCAATCTCTCTTTTTCATTTCTTTTCTACACCCTAGATATTTAGTTGGGCAATTGTAGTCTGCATTCAATACTTTTAAACATGTAATTTATATGCAAAATAAAATTAGAAGGAAATGGAGGTCAGAAAATAGATATTTGTAAAATTACTTTAATTCAAAGACTATTGGCAAGTCTGTATCCTAATCTAACATGGACAGATGATAGATGCTAATTTGAATTTATAATGATTAAATTTGGTTGCCAACACAACTAACTGGGTTAAGAAACACTTAGGAGATTAGTGCAGCACACCCCTGAGTTGTCTGTGAGGGCATTTTCAGAAACAATTAGATCATGTGGGCTCTGAAGCAATGCATGGATGACCATCTTTGTGAATTCATAATGCCCTGCTATTAGTGTGAGGCATTTGAGAACTAGAAGGTAGAGTCAAGTTGGAGGACACAGGTCAGGAAGTGGTAGGAGGATGTCCTTGGGTATAATGTGCCCTTTTCTCTGCTTCCTGTTACTACAAGATGGAAATTCATTCGGCTGCACACCTTGCACTATGCTTTCTTTCTTGAGTGATGGTGCAAATGACCACAGAGGGATTCTTCTAAAACCACAGACCTTTCCCCACTTAAATTACTTCTGTCAGATAATCAGTCAGAGCAAATTGTTTAGAGTGTGGCTTGCCTTCCCTTAACTGCTTACACCATAAAATATGCCAAGACATAAATCATTTTAAAAGAATCTATAGTGCAAAGGTAAACATAGTGTAAGAATTAGAAACTTATCAGACTAGCTTTGTAAAAAGTGGAAAAGCACACTTAGCAGTCAAAAGCAAGAGCATAGACCAGCAACAATTTGATACAAAGGTTAATATGGATGGAAGGATGTTGGGTGCTATTCCTCTAGGCAACAGGAGAATAACCCTAAATGCATATTGAAGATCTTGGAAGTTAGGAAGGATGACACCAAATCCATCACAGGCCCAGAGTGTCTTGAGGGAATAGAGGCTTGGAGCAGAGGAAAAACAGATTCAGTAAAGGGATCTAGGATTCTCATGAGACTCAGTGCTCACTTCAGGGGCTGCCTCAGATCTCTATCCTCTGCGTTCTAAGGAAATAGTCCTTGGTTACTATATCTGCAGTCCTGTATCCAGTTTGGACTTAGGTCCCCAATGCTTACTTTCACAAAACATGCACTGAAATATCTGTATCCTCCAAAGTCTTAAAATGGAGTGTTCCTGTTTTTGGGATCTCATTCCATACCTCACTGTGCCTATATTATGGCACAGGGAATGAAAGATTTAATTCTGTATTTATGATAGGGTCCTGAACTGACTTGGGATTTTCACCTCTTCTTTTTTACTGTATGATTGTCCTATACATGTCCCACCATTTTATTTTGAAATCATGTCAGACGTTTGACTTTATAAGTGCAGAGCTGAAGGGAATTTTGCTTGAAGATGAATCACTTCCTGAATCTTAATTGTATATTTAGATGTAACTTTGGATTTAAACTGTAAATTTGATGGTGTAATGAGTCAAGACTTTTTAGGGCTATGGTAATGGAATATCTTAATTACAGACATTTTATCAGTGTAATTTTAATGTGTCCCCAAAAAAATCTCTTGTAGGTATGTGATAATATTAAAAGTAAGGATTTAAGAGGTGGGTAGGTCATGAAAGCACCTTCTTCATAGGATTGAGTGCTTTTACAAGAGGCCCTAAGAAAAGTTTATCTCCTTCTACCTGTCTACTTCCTGCCATATGAGGTTGCAGCTTTTATGGTAGCACCTTGAAAACAGATACTAGATCTCAAGAGACACCAGTTCACCAGTGCTTTGGTCCTCCACAGTCCAGCATGCAAAACTATGAGAATATGCATGGCTGTTCTTTAGAAGTTACTCAGTTCAGGAAATTCATTATGAAAGCACAGAAAGATTAGACATTTAGTAAAGTGCGTAAAGAATATTGCTAAGGCATTTATTTCTGTTTCTCTGTGAAATATTCCTTTTATCTTATTGTAAGAAACAGTGGAATTACAGTGTTAAAAACTTGATGCAACATTCAGATCTAGATTAAAGGTCCCTTTGGCAAGGACTTGGTTCTCAGTATTGCACTGGAAAGTGTTGGGGCCTGTAAACCATGGAACTTATATATAGTGGTATTCTATTTGTACTGAAATGTGATTTTATTTGTATGTTAATAAATAAAGTTGCTTAGGGGTCAGAGCTATTAGCAAGCCATAGCGAAAGCCAGGGCGGTGGTGGCGCACGCCTTTAATCCCGGCACTTGGGAAGCAGAGCTAGGTGGATCTCTGTGTGTTCAAGGATACAGCTAGCATTGGAGACACACGCCCTTGATCTCAATACCAACCATAGAAAACTTGGGAGGTCTGGACAGAGAGACTGTGACGAGACAGCCACGTAGTTAGTTTATAACCAATGAGAAGGAAGAAACAGGACTCTTTATAAATCAGACGCACAGGAAGTAGCTCCCCTTTCGGAGAGCTCTCTTGGCGGAAGAAGCTAGCTGGCAGAAAGCGGGTAAGCTTCTGCTCTGACCTCTTGGGCTTTCACCTTTACATTGGCTCTGTGTTTCTTATTTAATAAGGCGGTCGGTTACATCTACACTTATAGGAGGAAGTTACAAACTGAAAGTGTGCCTTCCAAGGAGACTGTGGGACTCTAGATATTCCTGTTTGATTTTTTTCCCCAGGCTTCTGTAGAGTAAGTGATCTCCTCCCCGACACACTGAGACACTCCTGGGATGCTGCCTTGGCACATCCCCAGAACAACCCGGAAGTCAATATGGGACTGAAGCTTCTCAAACTATGTTCCAAAGGAAACCTTTTTCATATTCCTGAAGGTGTATGGAAAGGTATTCAATATCACTAGTCAATACAGAAGTGTGACTCACAATCACAACAAGATACCACTTCACGTGCATTAGGATAGTTATGTAAAAGTCATAAAATAGTAAGTGTTGGCAAGAGTATAGAGAACTAGGACAATGTACGCTCCTGGCACAAATGTAAATTGATAATAGCCATTAAAGAAAAAAAATACAGGGAGGCCCATCCTTGACCACTGTCTGCCCCCCAAACAAACAAACAAACAAACAAATAAAACAAAACAAAACAAAACAACAAAAAAATCAATCGAGCAAACCTTCTTTTAGGTGTATGTCAGAACCACATAGAGATGTCTGAACTAAATCACACATGCATTCTTCATAGTAACGAGGATATGTTAGCAGGACTGGATAAATTGATGTGTCTAGCTATGTGTAGTGGTACACACCTTTAATACTAGAATTTGGGAAGTGAGAGCAGGAGTATCATTAGTTCAAGGTCATCCTCAATGTTATAGCAATTGGGAGGCCGGCTTTAAACCTGTGAGACTTTCCTTAACTACCACCTTCCTACCACAAAAAAAGAAAAAAAAGAAAGGAAGGAAGGAAGGGAGGGAGGGAGGGAGGAAACAATAAAAAGAAAAGAAAAAGATTGCTGTATTCATGCACATATGTGCACTCATGTACAAAAGAATATTATATTAAAGGTTCATAGATTGCTACTTTTGAGGAAAAAAAGGCAGATACACAAGCAAAACCAATACCAGAACTCACATATAAAAATTAATAAAATGCCTAGAAACATGAAAAATTTGTCTTCTCTGTTATAAAGATTTTTCTCATAAAAATACTCAAGTTGTCTTCTTCAGCTCTTGCTTTATTCTGTATCTAAGTGATTCTACTTTGCTTCCAATCCTGTCTAGAAAGCAATTAACATGATATTCTTTTGTTTGAACCTCATACTAAATATATGTTGAAAACATTTAATTACTACTAAATCAATATTACACATTTACATCTAATTATAGTACAAGAATTGGAACTCTGATAATTCTGAAAAGACCCCCTGGCTAATGAGGAATTTGGCTAATCTGCACAAAAAATGGAAAGTCATCTGAAGATGACTGTCTTGACAATGTAAATATATTAAAATTTGACTCTGAGACTTTAAAGATGGTTTGGCGATTAAGAGCACTTGCTGCTCTTCCAGAGGCACCAAGTTTGGTTTCTATCACCTACACCTGGTGGATCATAACCTCCTGTAACTCTAGCTCCAGAGGATCTGATGCCTTCTCTGGCCTTCAGAACACTCCAGTATTCATCATGTATACACATACATATACACAAATAGAAGTAAATACTTTTTAAAAAATGACCTAAACCTAAAGACAGTTAATTATAGATTAATATGTTACCAGTGTTTGGTGTCTGGGCCAGGTGTTTCATTTTTATTTATTTATTTTTATTTATTTATTTATTTTGTTTTTGTTTTTTGAGACAGGGTTTCTCTGTGTAGTTTTGGTGCCTGTCCTGGAACTCGCTGTGTAGCCCAGGCTGGTCTGGAACTCACAGAGATCTACCTGACTCTGCCTCTCAAGTGCTGGGATTAAAGGCGTGCGCCACCACCTCCTGGCAAGTCTTGACTTCTTTATTCAAAGAACTGAAAATAAAGACTCACATAGACTTAACCAAAAAACAAACAAACAAACAAAAACAGCAGTGCACCTGAGTGACAGTGCTTAAGGGCTCTGATTATTGTCAGTGGTTCCTTTTATAAAGTTCAAGAGCAGGAGTTTGTTTCCTAATTAGGTCATAAAATCAGTTTTTCTACTGTGCCTGTATCTTCCCATAATGCTTCTGGTTTTAATCATCCGAATACCCAATTATTCACAGGCATACAATGGTAAATAGGGGGTTCTCAATAAAGGTTACTAGAGCATGCAATTTTGACATACTGAATATGCACCCAAAACCAATTGAGACCAATCTGCCCTTCTCTCCTTCATACCTAGATAGGTTGTGAATACACTTGAATAGAAACTCTCTAAAATTTGATTGCTTCCAGGGACATAAAATCTCCTACAGTAGTTCTGAGATAGAAGCATGTGTGGCTCAATATAGATGGAAGGTTTAGGGATTTCTGAGGTTACTAGGGGCATTCTTTGAAGGAGTGTGTGTGTGTGTGTGTGTGTGTGTGTGTGTGTGTGTGTGTGTACTACATGCACATAGAGCATCCAAGTGAAGGAATTAGACTGTCTTGTGCATTACTACAAGAGAGAGGAAATTAATAACCCAAAACCAAATGGTGGTCCTAGGCTAAACTGTTCCTTATTCTTGCTTGATGTATTTTTAATTCCATATTGCAAGTTATAATTCTGTATTTTTTGTAGTGATTTTTGCAGTTTACAGTCATAGTTTCTTTCAGCTTATGTTAAGCTGGAACTTATGTCTAGAAAAAATAAGAAAGAAAGCTTGGCTCTTTTCCTTAGCATCAGAAGATTAAGCTTGTCCAGGCACCACTGTCAGACAGCATCAAGGGTGTACCATAAACTAAACACTTCCTAGTGCTGGCTTGCTTATTTGTGATCTGAGGAGACACAGCAGATGTTTGACTCTGCCTACATAATGAGGCTTCCTATATTTGAAACAGACTATTAACATCATTTAACTGTGCAGTGTTAACTCTTGTAGCCGTAATGCACAGATAGACCCAATTTTCAACGGCTGGAATTTAAAAACAAACAAGAATCCCTGTGTGCTCAGAATACAAAATAAGGCTGAGGGGCATCCAGTTTGGGAAGTAGATTATTGGTAGCTTTGTAAGATTAGTGTCTAATAAACTTAAGGTGGGAATTATGTTTATAATCACACTCCTTGCACCATGGCATGATGGTCAAGTGTCACTAGCTCGTCGAGAAACTTGCCAGTGTTCAGTCCATTCTTATCAAGGAAAAAGTAATATGATTGCTTTCCGCAAATCCCTCCATCTCCTCCAAAGAGTCATGATCCCCTGTCACAGCTGTGTATATAAGACACACTGCATAAAATCAAGAACCCCTATTTAAAATATTTTCCCATCTACTTCTGAGGAGACATGTAAACTTCTCAATTGTAAAGGTTTAATTCCCCCCCCCCCAGACATCAAGGCATCATCTAGAACATGCCAGTTGCCAGTAATTCTTAATTTCATCTTTTAAAATTAATCATTTATTTAAAGACAGAGTCGTACTGCATAGTTCAGGCTCATGACCTCCTACCCACAACCCTCTTGCCTCTGCTTCGTTGAGCAGGGGTATTGCAAGTGTACACCCCCACCACACACGCATATTCAACTCCAGCATCATCTTCAAGTAATCCTAATATTTAGTATCAGTTCATGTTATATGTGCCTTCCTCTCACATCTAATTCTTGTGTGGTAATTGGTTTTCCAAGTTTTCAGGATTACTGATCCTTAGTTTACTTTGATCCCCAACCTGGAGCTCCCAGTGGCAAAAGAATTCATTCTCCACCGTTTCAATCATGTCACTTTGAAAACACTCCTGTGCAGAGCATCAAGGAAGGCAGCAAGTACTAAGCATTAAAGCCTCACCTTCTTCAGTAATGATGAGCATTAATATGAAATGACCCATTAAAATGATCGCTGTCCTATTTTAGCAGGTCAGAAGACTGAGGTGTTGAGTGGTTAGATCCATCACACACAGCTAAGATGGAACAGAGATGGATCTAAAATTCAGTTTGTTGTTTGATTTAGTGTTGACCAATTTTCACCTCATTTGAATGTGTTAATATTCCATATTTCTTCATGAGACTCTGGAATTACTCTTCTGTCACTTTGGTGAGATATTTTTGAGCTTTGATAGATTCTATTATTTAGGCATACGTATTTTGTCGAGTTTTGTTTCCTTGACAGGTTATTCTGGTTATAGGGAAGTAATTGCCTCTGCCTGATTCTGTAATTACCGAATAACCAAGTTGGTTTTTGTGTTGTTTTGTTTGTTTTGACAACTTGACTTAAGCTAGAGTTTTCAATGAAGAACCTGAGTTGAGAAAATACCTCTATTAGATTTTATGTGGTCCAGCCTGTGGGTCATTTTCCTCATTACTGATTGATGTGGAAGGGCCCAGCCCATTGTGAGTAATGTTCCCCATAGGCCAGTGGTTCTGGGGTAGATAAAAAAACAAACTGAGCAAGCCAGGAAGAGCAAGCCAGGAAGAGCAAGCCATTAGTGTTCTCTTAGGCTCCTACTTCAGTTCCTGCCTCCTGTGTGTGTGTAGTTGGGGGAGCGGGACTACCTTAAGTTTCTGCCCTGACTTTCCTCAGCAGTGAGTGTGACCTCAGAGCTGTAAGCTGAAATAAACCTTTTCCTTCTCAAGTTGCTTTTAGTCACAGTGTTCTATCAGAGCTTTAGAAACCATAACTCATTGTGATGGCTATTCTCAGTTGTCTACTTGCTATATATTTGGAATTAACTAAACCCCAAGTGGCTGGGTACACCTCTGAGGGATTGTTTTCTCAAATCATTTGAAGTGGGAGGATCCACTCTGAATCTGGATCTTTCGGGGTGGGAAGATCCACCTATAATCTGGGCCACACCTCCTGGAGGCAGCCTACATGAAGGACGTGGATGAAGGAAGCTTTTGCTCTTTGCCTGCTTGCTCCTGCTTTCACTGCAGGTCCATTTCCTTCGCTGGAATTAGAGGCTTCTTTCTTCAAGATTCTTGTACACACAGAAGATCAGTGGGTACTTTCAGCTCATGAACTGAAGAACTACTGGATTCTTGGAATTTTGGTTGTTAGACAGCCATTTTCAGACAAATTGGACCACAGTCTGTAGGGCATTCTAATAAATCCCCCTTCTCTATATAGATCCATTCTATCAGTTCTGTTCCTCTAGAAAGCCCTGACTAATACACTAATACGATCACATGTCTTTCACATAAGCAGGTGCAGTACTCACCCGCACCCACTGCCCTTTGTCTTCCTGCTAACCTCTTCTGACTGGTTTCTTAGTGATTTCCTTTGGGAAATATTTTCCTCTGCAGTACGATGCAAACATTGTAATAATCTTCCTTTGTGTGCCAACCCTCCCCACCCACGCTGCCCCTGAAATAGCATGCTAATAGTTACCATAAGCACAAGAACTAAAGCTTTAACAATGTTCTCACAACTGTTTCCATGGATACAGTTCTTATGATTAGAGATGATACAGACAGATAGATAGATAGATAGATAGATAGATAGATAATACATGATAAGCACGTGTGTACATATGTAAATCAAAATACTGATATAATTACTATCGTTGACATATTAGGCTTATACTGATTTCATTAAGATATTTCCTCTAAGGATCCATTAATTTTATATCCTGTGGATTTTTAATACCTGAATTACACACACACACACACACACACACACACACACACACACACACACAAGAGAATATAGTTTTGCTTGATAGTGTGGGTTACACATCTGTCAGTTCAACTGAGTATCAAATTTAATAACGGAAAAATTCTTTATAGACAGATGTTGGCTTTATTCTATTCTTTGTCACTTAAATAATAAATACTTAAGTAACTATATAATACATTAAATTAAGTTTTATAAACAGAGTGATTTAAAATATACAAGCCCAATTTCCATTATTCTGTTCCCTTGCTCTTTCTTTTTCTTGCCCTGTGTCTCTTTCTCATTCTGTCTGTCTGTCTCTCTCATCCTGTCTATCTGCCTGTCTCTCCGGTGTTTGGGATTGAACCTAGTGCTTTGTACAGACCATACTCAGTCCTAAGAACTGGATTTGTTTCACATTTTTGTGAGGATTTAAAGTTTAAGCCATCTTTTGGTGACATAATAATTGCCTTCAGTGGCTGTCCATAGGCCACACTCAAGGTATTCTGGAATCACAATTGGATTAGACTTGTCAGTTCCTTCCCATTTTGACTGCCTATCATCTCCCCTTCCCTAAATACTGAGATGTATCTCTAGACCTGTTTCTCCTTTAGCAAATGTTAAACTTGAAATATATCTGCCTTAGCCTCCAGAGTATCTTGGGTTCCAGGTCTCGGGTTTCTATTACAATGAGTTATTTGTGTGTGGTGATATCCTTGTATGTAAAGACAGCTGAATATTTTTCTTTTTCATTTTTACAAAAGTCTCTGTCAGGTATTCATAAGTTTTTCAATCTTTCATATATCAGATTGTCAATGAAGTGAATGTTTTACAGGAAATCTTAAGGCAATTCTTCCTTTTGAAACAAAAACACTATGTATTTTATATTCATTTTCCCAATTATGGCTATGGCTTTATAACTTTCTTTTATATTTCATGCTACATCTTCCAAAAATCGTTAGTTTTGTCACTGAAAGCTATTTGGTATTGTTATGGGATTAATTACTTTAGACACTTTTTCCTTCCTTCCTTCCTTCCTTCCTCCCTCCCCCCCCCCCTCCCTCCCTCCCTCCCTCCCTCCCTTCCTTCCTTCCTTCCTTCCTTCTTTCCTTTCTTTTTCTTTCTTTCTTTCTTTCTTTCTTTCTTTCTTTCTTTCTTTCTTTCTCTCTCTCTCTCTCTCTCTCTCTCTCTCTCTCTCTCTCTCTTTCTTTCTTTCTTTCTTTTCTGTAGTAAAAGCTTTTGACAAAACACTCCAAGAATGAGAATGAGCTTCAGGTGCTACCTTAGTTCAAGTGCTAAAGGCAACTGAAGACTTGTCAAGTCATTTACAGAACTGGCTTGTGGCTCCATTCATGCTTTGGAAGAATGAGTCATTCTTCTAATATTTCACAAACTTCACTAGCTCCCTTTCTGCTTGCACAAAAATCAGGTCTAGTTTCTCATCACTTTCTGTTTGGCTGTTGTTGTTCGCTTTTATTTTTACAACCTAGGTTATGTATGACCTCTTATGATTGAGGGGAATATCTGTTTTCATATATCTTTCTCACTGTCACCTAAAAAAAATCTCATGTTAACTTTCTTTGAAACTTAAGCTATTAAAATCTAGGATTGGTGAATAATATAATATTTTGTTAAGCTTTTTATTTTGACACAGGAGTGAATTCAGTTGTTAGAAGTAATATCTTGATTGGCTTTTGTTCCCACTCTACACAAGTAACTCATGGGTAGGACAAATTCTTGAAGGTATTAGTAGTATGTTTTTCTTTTCTTCTGACTATTATTCCATATGAAGGTCCCACATCATGCTTATCCATTTTCCCAAGGTAAGAATTAGCTCCTTCCCGGTGTTTGATCTTGATGAATCACTATAAACATTCAAGTGCAGTTATCTCCATGAAGATGAATCTTCATTTGGGCAGATTAAAGTCTTAAAGTATGATTGCTGGAAAATCTATCAGAAACATGTTTAATTTATTATTGACAAGCTGCCCAACTATGGGTACCTGTCTCATTTAATGTAGGCATTTCTACCTCCCGCATAGTGTTTGATGTGATCCCTATTTTCCATTTTATCCATTCTGATAGATGCATGCTGTTATTTCATTGTTGTTTGAACCAGCATGTCCCTAACGATCACTGTAAGTCCATTCACATGTTAATCTGCATGCATATATCCTCTTTATTGAAATGTGTTTTCCTATGTTTTGATCATTTTCCCACCTTGTTACCTACCCTACCTTTCAGTTCTTGAATTTCTAGAGCATTTAATACTGTACTTATTGATCTTTGTCAATTATATGACTTGCAAATATATCCTTTCTCCTTATAACTTGCTTTTACATATTTTAATATATCTTTAATATTTATTTTTATTTATTATGTTATGTTTGCTTGCATGAGTATATGCTACCTGCATTCATAGGCCAGAAAAGAGCATCAGATCCCATGGAGCTGGAGTTACACAGGCACTTAGGAGTCACTTGACTTGGGCACTAAAAATTGAATTGGGATCCTCTGGAAGAAAAGCAAATGCTCCTAAACCCTGAGTCACCTACTTGGCCCATTAATTAATGCTTTTCATATGGCAGTTTTCAATTTTGATAAAATCAACTTGCTTATTTTTGTGTGTAATATAATAACTTCTCAATTATAAAAAAAACCTTCTCCTTTTAAATATTTTAACATTTTGCATTGTACACTTAGTTCCCTGTCTACAACTCATTTAAAGTCAATTCATTTATGAGATATTTTCATCTCTATTAGAGCAGGGGATCATAGGATGAACAGTGCCATAGAGGTAAGGACAGCCAAAAATGCTGCTGCACCAGCAATATGGAAGGAAGCTGCAAGAAAGCAGGAAGTTGGGCTCCCTGCTGAGTATCTGAGCTCAGCACAGGGCAGGGCTCTCAACCACTGAGAGCTGGCAATTATAAGCCTACCTTGAATGAACCAGAGAGCACAGAATTGTTCTCCCCAGCAGTCATCACATGAGAAATGTGCATTCAACAATATCATTCACTGTGACAGCTTTCCCTTTGGAAATGGTGATAGAAGCCAGAACTTTCATTCTTTGGTTTGGG
Source organism: Peromyscus attwateri (assembly GCA_902168425.1). Taxonomy (NCBI): domain Eukaryota; kingdom Metazoa; phylum Chordata; class Mammalia; order Rodentia; family Cricetidae; genus Peromyscus; species Peromyscus attwateri. The sequence goes on along the minus strand of CABHPP010136309.1, from coordinate 26,693 downwards.
TTAGGATATTCTTTTGTTTTGAAAATGGGCAGACCTGGATTCTTGCTCACAGGCAGAGAAAAAGGATTTTCATCAAATCTTATGACATAGAGCAATCAAGAAACACAGAAATATCTAATCGTGCTGTTTTTGTTGGAAACATTGTGTGTGTGTGTGCACTTTTCTTTATTCAGTGAGGAAAACAATTTTCAAAGAACTTGTGGGATAGTCATGCAAACTAAATATTTCTAATTGTATAATCTGGCTGGTTTCACTGCACTCTTATACTTCCCTGAAATATTCTGAAGTCCCAGAAGCAGGACCTAGCATGCTGGTGTGCGTCTTCAGTCCTAGCACTTGAGAGTAGGAGACTGATGAATCACTGTAAAATGAAGGTTCAAGGCCAGGATGGCCTACATTTTGAGTTTCAGAACAGCCAGGGTTAAACACAGAGATCCTGTCTTTAAAAGGAGGAGAGAATGTGAATGAAGGCAGAGCTTCTATTCTGACCACTTACCTAAGCAGTTCAATCAGGCTCCTTGAAAGGCCCCAGTAACTGTAGCCTCAATCTATGGCTTTATTTTAAAACGTATGCAAAAAAAAAAAAAAAAAAACTTAAGCAGTTGAGTACACTTTCAAACTGTTAGTATATTTAAATTTGTCTAGTTTGTGTTTTCTGCTGTATTTGAATGACTTCATAAGTTCAAAAATAAACCAAACTTCACCAAAATAACAGAACTATAATTGAATTTGTTTTAATGAGAAGAGGTATCACTTTTTTTCTTATTAATTTGTAATCTGTTATTTAGTTAAAACACATTTATAAAACCTGTGTTTATGATTTAATAATGAAATTGTCATTTAATGCCTCAATGAAGACTTTGTTGACATTAGAGACAGGATGGTGCTTTGCAACCCAGGTTGACATTCCCCTGGCCATCCTCCTGCCTCCCTGCTCTCAGGTCCTGGTGTAACAATTATGTGCCACCAAGTTTGATGAAATTTTATTTTTAGAGTGTCAGACTTTTGAATGATAATAGAAAAAAACCATTTAATAGATAATGATAATGGGCCAGTAATATGGCTCAGCTGTTAAAGGTGCCTGCTGCCAAGACTGTTGATGTGAGTTTAATCCCCAGGACCCACATGGAAGAAGAGAACTGGTTCCAAAAGTTGTCCTATGACTTCAGACACTGTGGTATGTATAAACTCCACACATACACACATGTAAATAAATAAACAGATAAGTAGATAAACAACACTAAACTAAAACAATAGCACCAATAATGAAAACAAAAAATAGTTGAGCACAGTATCATACTCCTGGAGTTGCAAAGCATGGGTGATGAGGGAAGAGAATGACGAGTGTAAGTTCGAGGCCAGCCTAGGCTACCCTGTCACAAACACATAACAAAACAGCAACAACAAAAATAAAAACAAGGGCTGCAGGTGTGCCTCAGAGGCAGAGCAGTTGCCCAGCATTCCAGGGCTTCCCAGTCTCAGCACCCAATGTGGCAGAAAGGATCATTTAAACTGAAGAGGAAGACAGATGAAATTCTGGACAATATAAAAAATCTAAAGGGAGAGGAAAGGAGAAAGGGGGATAGATGGGGAGAATACTAGGTAGAAGATCAGAAGATGGACTAAATTACCTTTCTAAATAAAATCTATGAGGTCCAAGATGAGAATTTCATGGATGAAATTAAACCTTGTGAAATACAGAAACATGACTGAGCAAACATCACTCTCCAGTTGTTGCAGAGAAGAGGAAGGTCTGAAGGCAACCAGAAACTGAGAAATATGCAATTGAATTCCCACAAATAAAGAAATGGGGCAGAAAATACATTTATTTCAAGTGACATGCAATTCTTTTTCATATTTGATGAAAACACTAAACTAACAGCTTCCAAATTTCAAAACAACTCAACCACAAAGAAATAGGGACTACCCTGTTCTACAGAATAATCATAACAAACTGTGTGAAGTCAATGATAAAAAGAACATTTAAAGAAGTTCCTGAAAACAACTCACAGAAACAAGGATAAGGAAGATAGGTTTCTTATCAGAGACACCACATTTGATGAACTGTTGGGAATATTTAGACTAATGAAATATATCATCTTAAAGGCAAGGTGACATAAAGGTACTTCACAATTCTAAAAATTGCTGAACTTACTCATTACCAGAAGACCTTAACTGCAATAAATGAAAAGAAAATGTACTGGAGGTGATGTCAGATGCAAACCTGCATCTTTCTACAAAGGCAAAGAGCCACAGAACTCATAGACGTGAGGGTAAACATGAAGACATTTTCTCGTTGCACAGCCAATTTTAAACATAACCTAAGTCAAAAGCACTGACAGTGAAAACAACATCTATAACACATGAATAACAGAAATCTATTACAAGGGCAGCACAAAAACTGAGAAAAGTGAATAGCCAGGCATGATGGTATTTCTCTTTAATCCTAGCACTTGGGAGCTCAGAGACAAATAGCTCTTCGTGAGTTCAAGAACAGTCTGATCTGTATAGTGAGTTACATTCTAGCCAAGGCTATATAGTGAGATCCTATGTCAAAAACACAACAAAAATTTAAAAGTAAATACTATGAAGCCCTAATTTTATATCAGAAACAGTGTATTATCGTTGGAAAGCACACTATGAAAAGTTAAATGTACCCTACAAACCCCAAAGGGACCACTACAGTACTACAGCAAAAATGGTATAGTTAAGTAGTGAAAAGGAACTGCAATAGAACATTTTATTTTCCACAGAGCAAAAATAATAGAAAGAAAATAAATAGAAGATAACTATAAAAATGTAATGGCAGATTTAGACCATATCAATCAACATAACAGACATAAATAAAAGGCAGAGATAATAAAATTGGATAAAATTGTCAAGACTCAACCTCAAGCTACTTATAGTGAATTTATTTTAAATATGCTGACACAAATAAGTTGAAATAAGGTATGGAGAAGATATGTATGTTAACATTAGCTTTTAAAACTAAGATGTTTCTATAAATGTGAGACAAAGTGATTTCAGACAAAATATAGAAGTGGGGAGAATTAGTTCAAAGGGGACATAGCAATCATTTATGCACCAATATCAGAAATTCAAAAGACATGAGAAAAGATGTTTTTGTCTGACAAAAGAGACAGAAAACTGACAATGACGGATACTTCTACACTGTCATCTCAATGACCAAGAGAACAGTTGAGCCAATCATCGATAAGAACGGGAATCAACTAACTTGACCTAAGTGGTATTTTTAAATCCTTCAACTCATTAACTGCAGAGCCTTTCTTTCAATTGAGAACATTTTCATAATTTTTAAAGTGTTTAAATCTTATCAACTGTAAACTCAGATAAAAAAGATTTAAAATTGAATTAACAACAAAAAGATATTTGTACTATTTTCAAATATTCTGAAAAAATAGCACACTTCTAAGTAACGGTGAACTTACAAAGATTAAAAAGAGATAAGGCAAAGTATTGTGACTATAATTAAATATTAAAATTAAAATGGTGCTTAGAAGGAAAATGTTAGCAGGAAATGATCATTATATCAAAAGAAATCTCTGAAATTATTTTGTACTCAAGTTAAAGAAACCAGAAACCATAAGAACAACAAACAAAACTAAAAGTAACAAAAGAAAGGACATAATAAAGATCAGAACAATGATTAATGGGATAAAAACACAATGTTGAACAATAATAAAATTCGTTGTTTTTTAAGTTTGAAAATCAGTAAACTCAATAAACCTGAAGGCAGTTTGAACCAGCAGAGCCAGCTACCAAACTCCCACCATAGGGAGTGAGGAACATACCGTTATTCTTGCTTTTATAACGAGTGTAAATGTAATAAGGGAATAGGATAAAACCTTTTATGCCAGGAAACTCAAGAATTTCAATTATATGAACACACCTCTTCAAAGATATAGACTGCAAATGAATTTAAGAAGAAATTGTTAACATTAATAATAGTCTTATGCCTATTAAATAAACAAAGTTCACAGCTTAAAAAAAACCAACCTTTTTACTTTGATATCCCAGATATCAAGAGTTCTTCCAGAGAAAAATTACATGCATCTAGAATAAAAAATAAAGTATATACACAAGCTCCTTTAAAGGATGGAAGAGGCTTGCATAAGTTTCATTCTGTTGCTGTGACAAATTCCATGACTTAAGGCAACGGAAGAGAGGAAGGAATTTATCTGCCTAACAGTTGCATGTCACAGCCCATCACTCAGGGAATTCAGGACAGGAGTTCAATAGGAGCTTGGAACAGAAACCATAGAGCAGCACTGCTTGGAGGTTTGCTTGCAGACTCTTGCTCGGTAGTGATAAGTCAGGTGGTATGTGTCAGTTTGTACGGCCCAATTATTTACATTTCTATCTTTCGAGTTTATTGTTCTCGGCTGCCTTTCAGCAAGATCATATTTCTATTATGCTGTTGAAATTGTTCCACTTAATGACGAATGGCAGTTCAGGACTACTGTAGAGCATGCCATCACAAAGGTCCCCTAAACATTTGTTCATCTTGACTGCACAGGAGCCTCCATAAAGCTCTCATTTTGACATGGGTAGCTGCATCCTCCTCCACATACCCCTCAGAAAAATACAACTGATTAACTACAAGAAACATTTTGAGAACATTGATTTGTTCTTTTTAGAAAAGCAATACATTTCATGCTAAGGAATGTGACAAAATTTATTGAAGGGTGGTTTTTTTTTTCCCTTCAAAATCAATCTAGAGTCACATATTCACCACATTTTGACCAGCTGTGGCCTTCTATAATAACTTCCATATACTACAAAAAGATGTTTTTCATGAGACATGAGACCTGCAGTAATCTATAGGTGTAAAAATAAGTATTTAGAAGGCAATTGGGTACTATATCAACTTGGAATAATGGCAGTAGTAGGTTCTTTCTAGGATCTATGACTATGTGTGTTCTCCAACTAAGTGTGCTCGGCTTGGTTTATAGTACCAAGAGTGAGTTTCACTGCTGTCAGGCAGCCTGTTGTCAAATCAGATACCTATTGGTTACCCCTCAAGATAGTGGTGCCACCATCCCTTATGACATCTCAGGTAACTCTAAAGACATAAAACAGGTCATGCACTAAGGACAGGTCCCGGTCCCACTGCCTGGGGGCTTCCCAAACAGTTCAAGCTAATCGACTGTCTCACTTATCCAGAAGGCCTGATCCAGTTGGGGGCTCCTCAGCTATTGGTTCATAGTTCATGTGTTTCCACTAGTTTGGCTATTTGTCCCTGTGCTTTTTCCAATCATGGTCTCAACAACTCTGCTCATACAATCCCTCCTCTTTCTTGCCAATGGGACTCCTGGAGCTTCACCTGGGGCCTGGCCGTGGATCTCTGCATCCACTTCCATCAGTCATTGGATGAGAGTTCTACCACGACAGTTAGGGTGTTTGGCCATCTGATTGACAGAGTAGGTCAGTGTCTTTCTCTTGACCATTGCCAGTAGTGCATGAGCTGGCTTTTTGGAGCCTGGGGCCTATGCTGAGCAAACTCAGCCTGGGTGAAGGGAGGAGCGGACTGGATCTGCCTCGACTGAATCTGCCAGGCTGAGCTGAATCCCCAGGGGAGTCCTTGCCCTGGAGGAGATGGGAATCGGGGGTGGATTGGGGGGGGG
>CABHPP010136309.1:2500-20948 GCA_902168425.1 Peromyscus attwateri | reverse complement strand
CAGTCCTCAGGAGAGGAAAAGAGGTGTGTGATCTTACAGGACAAGGGAGAGAGGTTGCATTTGTTCTGAACAACATGGAAATTCCCTGAAATGTTTAAGGGTGGGAACTATGGGGAGTCAGCAGAGCCTGGTATACTCTGTTGAGGCAGGGAGGTGGGAATGGGGGAGTGGGTTGGGTTTGAAGGCTGGGGCATGGGAGGAGGGAGGATGGGGGAATCTGTGGTTGGTATGTAAAATGAATAGAAAATATCTTAATTTAAAAAAAGGGAAAAAAAGAGTGGGAACTATGCTATTTTGTCTGAATTTTAAAGGATCCCTCTACCTACTTTTTATGTGTGTGTCACACACTAGTCAGGAAGCAGAGTGGCTGCTTAGTTCTAATTGGTTCTTCAAAGAGCTGATCATTTGTGGACTTAGGTGGCACCCACCCCATGGAGGAGATGGGTAGCCAGCTGATTTGAGAATATTTTGAAAGCAGAATTGTCTGCACTTGCTAATTTGTTGGACTTCAAGAATTGGAAGGTTAGAGAAAGAGGGTCTCAGAAGCTTGTATTTGGCTTTGTCATGTTGGTACCTCATAGTGTCTCATTTGTTTCTCTTGCTGTTCACCAGATAGACACTAGAACTTGGGTGTTCCACATAAAAATTATATTTAGAGAAGGACCCTGCTCAGATCCACACTACTAGGGATTGGTAAATTCAACCTGTAAGTCAGTTTCTCCTGTATCACCACACCTAGTCACCATGCACCTTTAAAATGTTTCCAGTCTGCTTAAGCAAATTGTAAAGCAGAGACCCAAAGGACAAGTGGAGCTTCAGAGCATCAAGCAGGCAAATAGTACAACTAGCCAGACTCCTGCCCAACATCAGGCATTAACAAGCCGTGCAAGGCTCCAATGCGCGCCACAAACCCCAATTCTACGTTAGGATCTCAGCCTGGGGAGACAGGAAGCGGGGCGATCCATCTCCTGGGAATCTTTGAACTGATCTCGAGGTCTGCCTTCGGACTTCTCCCTTGCAGCTGTTGTGTCTCAACACACTGCCACTTCTCTCAGCCCTGTCGTCATCACTACATTTCTTGGCTATGGAATTCTTTCCTAAGTGATTGCAGGTCTCTGCAGTATTTTGGAAGTGGAATGCAACATTCTGATTTTGAGTTGGAGCTGTTTTTCTTTTTTAGTAGTAGGTAAGCTTTTGAGAGGAATTCTGCATTTTTCATTTTCAACAAGTAGTATTGGCTTTTCAAAATTATATATATATATATAAATATAATAATATATATATATATATATATATATAGTTGTGTATTCTGATCAAGGTAATCAATCTTTTCATTTCTAAAGTTTTAAAAGTGACAAAAATTGTATTTGATTTCTGTCATGAAGTGGGTTCTTAACTAATTCCTGGTTTTTTGGGGGGGCTTCATGGACTTCAAGTCATTTGGCCCAAACAGTGACAGAAAAATCACAAGTTAAAGATGCTGGCAGTGAGTTCCCTTACTCTCTGAAGAATGAGTAGCCCTGTCCTATAGTGGTATTTTATTTGTGCTGAAATGTGATTTTATTTGTATGTTAATAAATAAAGTTGCCTAGGGGTCAGAGCTATTAGCAAGCCATAGCGAAAGCCAGGGTGGTGGTGGTGCACGCCTTTAATCCCAGCACTTGGTAAGCAGAACTAGGTAGATCTCTGTGTGTTCAAGGATACAGCCAGCATTGGAGACACACGCCCTTAATCTCAATACCAACGATAGAAGACCTGGAGGTCTGTACAGACAGGCAGTTACGAGACAGCCACGTAGTTGGGTTTACAGCCAATGAGAAGGAAGAACCAGAACTCTTTATAAGACAACCATACAGGAAGAAACTCCCCTTTTCGGAGAGCTCTCTTGGTGGGAGAGTCTAGCTGGCGGAAAGTGGGTAAGGCTCCTAGCTCTGACCTCTTGGGCTTTCACCTTTACATTGGCTCTGTGTTTCTTATTTAATAAGGCGGTTGGTTACATCTACATCTGGCGCCCAACGTTCGTGGTATGAATTCATGAAAAAGCTGTATGTCTGTGGCCTTGTGAGCCCCAGCCCAGGCCTGAGCTACACTTGGCCAGTTGTGGTGGTGCATGCCGGTAGCATTTGCTGAAGGAGGCAGAGGCAGGAGGATCCCAAGTTTGAGGCCGGCCTAGGAGGCTTGGGAGAAGCTTAGGCCCGGACTGAACCACAAACAGTGGCAGCGGGACCATGGAGGCAAAAGCTGCTGCTCCGAGTTGCTGGCTCCTTCTCATCATGTTGATGACTGCGATGATGCTGCTACCTGGGACAAAGAGTTTGCTGCTGTTTGTTCAAAGAAGAATTGCCAGGACCATCGTGTTACAAGAAAACATCGACAAAGGTCAGTTTGGAAAAATTTGGCAAGATAAATGGTGGGGAGAAAATGTGGTGAAGATTTTCTGTTCTGGGGAAGAATGTTCATGGTTCCGAAAGACAGACATTTATCAGATTATGATTACTCCAAACCACAGAGGAGGCACAAAAAAAAAAAAAAAGTCTGCAGGGAACCATGACCACGCCTAACAGTGACTTTGAAATCTCCAAAAAGGTGACGGAATCCCACAATGATGATTCCACAAGGACTATGGTAAAGCTATTAAGCTGATTAACACCAAGGAAAGATCAACTTTGGACTACAAAGTGTTTAGGACAATTTCGAGATGACTAGCTGAGATGATCCAGCCTGACAGACTACTCAAACAAGGACTTGTGACAAGCCCTGAAATTTCCTATTATGCAGAGACTAGACAAATAATACAGGACTTGACAATTAACCTAAAAATTTTCTTTTCAAGATTCTCTAAAGATATCTTCACCCCTAGAAAGCAAAAAGAAAAAGAGAAAAAAAAGATATGAGATAGATCATCGAATCTACTCTGACAAAAAAGATAAAGAAAAGTAGGATAAATAGGTAGATCACTGAATCTACACTAAAAAGAAAAGGAGGAAGATATAAAAATGACAAAAGGTAGACTACTGAATGTATTATGAAAAGAAAAAAGAGAGAATATGGAAATGATAAGATAAAAAGGGAGATTATGGAATCTACTTTTAAAAAGGAACTACTTGTTTTAAATAAGATAAGTAATGAAAATTTTTTGGTCTGAGTTTATCAGATGTTACTGGACTGGACATTGTTAATATAATGGACTAGACATCGTTAATGTAATCTTGACTATATGTATTGTATATACTTATTGGATAATTTTTCTTGTATTAGTTATAAGCTTTTTTAATTTTAGACAAAAAGAGAGGAAATGTGGTGGTATTGTATTGCCCAAAATATTGTGTACACTAATAAACTTATCTGGGGTCAGAGAACAGGACAGCCACAATATTAAAGGTTAGGCAGTGGTAGCACACGCCTTTAATCCTAGCATTCCAGAGGCAGAAATCCATGTGTTCAAGGATACACCCAAGCATGGTGACCAACGCCTTTAATCCCAGAAAGCAAGCCTTCAATCCCAGGGAGTGGTGGTAGAAAGCAGAAAGGTATACAAGGCGTGAGGACCAGAAACTAGAGGCATTTGCCCTGGAGAGGCATTTGGCCTGGAGAAGCATTTGGGCTAGTTAAGCATTCAGGCTTCTAGCGGCAGTTCAGCTGAGACCCATTCTGGATGAAGACTCAGAGGCCTCCAGTCTGAGGAAACAAGACCAGCTGAGGATCTGGCGAGGTGAGGTAGCTGTGGCTTGTTCTGTGTCTCTGACCTTCCAGTGTTCACCCCAATACCTGGCACAGGTTTGATTTCTATTAATAAGAAATTTTAAGATTCATGCTACACTGCCCTCTTCATAAAGCCTGACCTCCAGACAACCCTTTGCTGTCTCCCTATCCTAAGACACAAGAGCGGGGAAAGGGTGGCATTATGTGGTCATTCTATGCAGAACATTAAGAAATGGGGCTGCTCTGCAGACTAAGTTTCAGGACTATGTGCTGTTGTGGGGGAAGAATTCTCTCTCTGAGCCTCTCATACTGGGTTAATAATTGTTTTGTTTGTTGGCTTTGTTTTTTGTTTGTTTGTTTGCTTGTTTGTTTTGCTTTCTAATTCTGACCTCCTACATTGTACCTCCATACATCATGCTCTTGCCTTGGGTATTCACTGAATAATGAAAGGATGGTATTCAATATATGTTAGTTTTCCTTTTCTGTTTAGATGACATCTGAGGGGTTGTTAACTTGCTCCATTCTGGGTGATCAGGTTCAGTTTACTTGGTTTATCCATGGAGACACCGGCCACAGGAACTTGATCAGTTCCATTTTCTCTGAAACTTATTTACACTGCCTAAACTCTCTTCTCTTGGGCCTCTACTTATCTGTGTTCTTGACTGATTCCTCCTTGTTCCCCTATGAACATCAGTGTACAGGCCTCTGCACTTTGACCACCCAGGTTGCATTTAATCGGGTCTCATGGTTTTAAATGCAATCTTTGTGACAAGAACTCTGAACAACTGTGCTTCTGTATAAGTGAATCCAAAGGCCACTTGACATTCCATATAGGCATGCCAATTTTTATGACCCAAATATGGACATATTGGTCTTTCACCCCTTTCCCAACAAGCTAGACAAAATCACCACAACCAAATTACTCAGACTTCCCTGTGTCTTAGTTCTTTCTCACTTCTAGGAACAGTGTTCCTCTGGTTGGACTGCATTCACAAGGCATCCATCTTGCTGAGGCTTCTCTTCATAGCTTACCCCTTGGCCTCTCATCACACCTCTCCAGGTCCTTACCTCACTTTGACTCTGTAGACAGAGTTTAGTCAGACTACCTGCTTGTACTTAAAACCAGTCTCTTGCGATCACCAGCCCAAATGTTCGCAAACTCAAGGACCATGTGAAAGTCATTTTTTCCTTCAATATTTCCTTATTTGTTAAAATAGTAGAGTAATACAATGTACCTTGATCTGTGAGTGATATACACTTATCAAGATAAAATATTTTTCAAGGTGTTGGTGTGTAACGCTCAGTCATGACCAGTTACTATTGCTTTTGAACTACAGTCAATCTTAGTATGTGAATAAGATTGTCAATTTTTTTTATCCCAAATTATCCATTGGTATTTATCTTACTTAAAAAACTGCAAAGTCATTTACATGACACCAGACTTTAAAATATCCAAACAATGTTCCTGAATAACTTACATTTTTCTCTATCTAGTTCTTTCTTTTTCTTTTTCCTTCTGTTTCTCTCCTTCCTCCTTTCTCTTTCCTCTCTTCCTGTCTTGGTCCCTTCCTCTCCCTTTCTTCCTTCTTTCACTAGAGCATTTCACAATTTTACCCAAGCTGATTATCAAGTTCTTAACTCAAATTACCCTGCTACCTCTGCCTCCTGAGTATTGGGATAGCAGCTCTAGCTGTCAGGTGTAACTTCTCAATTCTATTCCTAACTACTGCCTTCCAGACTTATTTGTTCAAGCCACTTGCTTTCCTGAATGGTTAAATCTATTTCAGCTGGTTGCCAGACTTTTCACCTGGAGCACTGCAAAACATTTAATCTCACTGGTTTCAGGTTGATTTGTAAGCATGTTTTAGGAGTGACATGTGTTCCCTGACACCATGTGAATGAAAATATCCTCACTTATCTTTGCCACTTTACTTCATTTAATTTGCCTTCCTAGTCCTCATCACATTCCAGCGTGCATTTATTTCTCTGTTTATTGCCAGTTAACCTAAATGGACTAACTTCTATGAAAATAAATGCTCTTTTTTTTTTATTAGAATTTGTATCTGTGTATCTCCTGCACCCATAACAAAGTAAATCAATAGTTGGTAAATGAAAAATTACATAAAATAGATGGAAACATTTTTCTATATATCTTTCCCTACCAATAGATATCAACCTGTCTATTTGGGTTACATTGACAAATAATGTAGAATGGCTAAATACATATGATAGGCTATTTATTAGTGAATGCATGAATATAAAAGGTTCAGAACCTGTATCCCATTATGCCTGGGGACACAAAATCAGGGAACATGTGATGCTGAGCAAAATTTTCAGACCTGGAAAACCAAGTGTTTAGTTAACAAGGAGTCCAATTCACTTCTTTTCTTTCCTGATGTCTATTTTTGAAAATACTTGGTTAATTTTATTTATTGAATACTGATTTCCCACTACAAACATGGATGGTTAATGTCTTAATGTCAGAAGTAGTAGCCCCCCATTACTTGACAGCTAAAATTCAATTTAATTATTAAAATGAAGTTAATTTGTAGTCTGAGTAGTTACTAACATGACTTCAGTAACTTTGACCAAATGTGTGAGATACTTCTTGACTTTCAAATATGGGATGTTTTGCCATGGGTTTCTTTGCCTTAGATCTTCCTTTCCAATGAACAAAACCATGAATATTGACACATTTGGATAAATGAGCATCCTTGCAGGACTTAGGGGAAGGCTTATGAGACACAGACCAGAACATTCAAGAATGCCAAAACCACACTAATATATTTCGTGTCTCAAGGCTTCTCTAGGTGCTTCTCCTATGGTGTGCTCTATTCACAATTCTCTTTGATATAATTAGTTGGAAAAAAGAGCAGAAATAATCTTTACTTAATAGAACTTGATTGAGATATTTTTCAGTCCAAAGAGAAGGCAAAAGTCAGGTGCGGAAGTACATCCCTGTAATCATTTGAGCATCCAAGAACCTAAAACAGAAGGATCATTGGAGTTTGAGGCCAGCTTGGAATATATACTGAATTTTAAATTTTAAGGATGCCTGGGCAACATACAAATGCCATTTCAAGGAATAAAACGGAGGTTGTATTTGATGCGTTTAGAAACAACGTTGAAAATCACTAAGGAGAGGCTCTGACCTATTTTCTTGTATACAGTGCTATCCTCAGGTAAGCAAACAAAAGACATCATTTGAAGGGCACATGTGAAGAAATGTTTTTCTAATTTGATTGGAAAGTGATGTACAGCCTGTCCTCACTGTTTACTCACTAGGTTAGAGAAGTGTGATAAGAAGTACCCATCCTTAGACAAAGAACTACAGACAACTATTGACTTCTGGGAGAAAGAGAATTGGCATCTTGCAGGGATGATCTCCCTTGTTGTTTGCTCAAGGCACAGAGGCCAGCTTTGAAAACATATACATACAAACAACAAAATGGACTTATGTATATTGGTGCATACACATACATTGTGTGTGTGTGTGTGTGCGCGTGCGCGCATGCGTGTAACAAGTATAATCAAGGTTAAAAACTTGAGAGTGAAATGTCATGGGAAGGGTTCAAGGGCCAGAGAGAAAAGAAGGAGGCAGGGGGAAGTGATGTAGTTCTTTTTCAATCAACAACCTTACAAATTAAAGAAATGTGTAGAAGCCAAGGAGCGACTTCTGATTCATCTTGACTTTCCTGTGCTTCTTATCTTGTTCTCAGTCACCTGATTTCCACCTAGTATGCTTGCTGTAAGGAGTCAATGAATTATTGTTCAAGCCAGTGCCATGCTCTAGAAATGAGGTGACAAGACCCCAGCTGCTGGGGAATTCCTGAAACACTTGAGGATTGACAAGGACTACAGGGTAGACAGACTTAACTCAACCAAGTGGAGCAAGAAAGATACTGCTCCAGTATGACTCCTCAATGCCTTCCAGTTCCTCAGGTTAGTCCCCTAATGCCATCTTCCAACATCAAATCTTTCCTTTCTGTGATTGCAACTTGCTATGAGACTCAGGTTCAGACACTGTCCATTCAGAGGTTTCTGTGTGTGCTTGTGTGCACATAATTATTTTCCAAAATTATTTCTTTAGTAGGCCATTCCAGAAGTTCAAAATGATTAGGATTGTATGTTTTTCTCTAGTCAGTATCCCAAGGCACACATATGTTATGTGTAATGGAGTGGTCAATAAACACTTCTTGAATAAATTAGCAAATAATTTCAATTTGCATCTCTAATGATCTTTTATTTTATTTATTTTTATTTTATGTGCATTGGTGTTTGCCATGGGTGTTGGGTCCCCTTGAACTTGAATCACATACAGTTGTGAGCTGCTGGGAATTGAACCCAGGTCCTCTGGTAGAACAGTCAGTGCTCTTAACTGCTGAGCCATCTCTTCATCCCCTCAATTTGCATCTCATAAAAATCATATAAAAAAATCCTAGAATTGAGATGTATATAAGAGGCAATAGAAGCCATTTGTAGAAGACCATGGACACTTTGCTTATTCATGCCATTTTGATAAAATATAGGAACAGCAGAGTTATGTACTAAAGTGTGGTAGAGTAATACTTGCTCAATATATACTCATTCAGTCAGTAAAATATAATTAAATAAGCACACAAAAAGTGCTCATAAACCTCTTGGAACTCCAACAACAGACAGTCTAGATATGACTTTTAGCACAAGCAGCAATAGTGAATATTAAAATGAAACTAATTGTAATTTAAAGAATATAAAATTAAGGGTTATTCAGGGATATTTCCTACTGGTTTAATGAAGGTTCAAAATACCTAGATTGATGGTATATGCTCATCAATATGAATTGTGAACTGAGGGGTGAATTTTAATACTAGAAAGTTCTTTCCCAAATTTTCCATACTTACCAAAAGAATGAAATGTAAGAACATTTACATTTTCCATGGCAACTTAGGACCCAAATGTGACAAAGGGAAGCTTGTTTGAGGAAGAAAAGCTTTTACTGGAAACACCATGAACTCCATGCTGATGGGTACAAGATTTAAGTATCTGATGATTTCTAGCTTGGAGTGTCACCAGTTATATAATATAGCCTTGCCCTATTTCACAGAAGCAAAAGGATGTATTAATAACACCAATTTTGTTAATTCTATTTAAAAACTTTGATACTTATATAGTAGTAACTGGTACTTAACAGATATTTCAATGGCTATTAACTGATATTATTAATATTTGGAAGTAAAGACAATCCTGCCCTGGCCTCCCAAATTCCAAGAAGAAGTAATGACACTTAGAAATATTAATATCAATGGAAAGTTGAATGTATTGGTCTAGGACTCAGAGCTATTCATACATATTTGGAAAAAATTCAATATAATGATAATCACTTATGTATAGGGGAAAAGATTTTTTTAGAGTACAGAAAATAATTTGAACACAAGTTATTGAGATAGGTGTAAAAAAGATCACCTAGTGATATCTATAGTCTTTTCATACGTAGACTTTACTCAGTGAAGCCAACTGTGAAGAAACTAAAATAATCCCAGAACTGTTTGAGAAGAAGTTATTCAAAATGCTAAATAATAAACTTGTGTAAGATGTTGTGGAATATTTAACTATGTAGAGGTATGTTACATTTGTTTATGCTGCATTTGTTTAACTGTGTAAGGATGTGTGTTTAATTATGTTAAGATATTCTGCTGTTTCACCTGGCCTGCCTAAGGCACCTGATTGGTCTAATAAAGAGCTGAAGGGCCAATCACTAGGCAGAAGAGGGATAGGCAATGCTGGTGGGCAGAGAGAATAAATAGCAGGGGGAATCTAGAGTAGAGGAGAGAACTATGGAGAAAGAGAGGGAGATGCCTGGGGCCAGACAGACAGACACGGAAGGAGCAGGAAAAGTAGGACATACAGGAAGAAAAGATAGAAAGCCCTGAGGCAAAACATAGATGAAGAGAAACAGTTTAGTTTGAAGAACTAACAAGAAAAGAGCTAAACTAAGGCCAAGCATTCAAAACAAACAAACAAACAAACAAAAAACCCAAAAAACAAACAATGAAACAAAACAAACAAAACTAAGAATAAGTCTCCATGTCATGATTCGGGAGCTGGGTGGTGACCGAAAAGAAAAGATCTGGTACAATAGGATGAAAGCTATCTTTCAGGAACCTGGCCATAGAATAAGATTTGAAAACTGCACCACATTGAAAATAAAATAGTTTCAGTGGGAAAGGAATGGCATATATTGAATCTGACACCATTTGCTTTGCATTTTACCTGGGCTCTACACTTAGCAGGGGAAATAACTGAGTGGTTAGCACAATTCACTCTTTTTAGATGGAACAGTAGCAATATCTGGAGTGTACTTGTCAGGATACACTCTAGCATAAGTACCTTAGTCTTTCAACCACACACACTATTAGGCCATCGATCTGCCACTAAATATCCCTATCTCTTCATTACATACTCAGGGATGTCTGAATAATTGGTAGAAATCTATGCCCTAAGTGTCAGCGTGGTAGTTGGATGGGTTTGTGTCTTTTGCATTTTCGAATTCTTTTACTGTGTGTGATCTATGTTTTTTTCAAGTGAGGGTTTCCAGTGTGTCACTGCAGCCATTGTGTTAAAGTACAAAGCCATATGTTACCTCTTACAAATTATTCAACCTCTGTGTACCTCTGTGCCTCCGGCTCCTCATTTGTAAAATGAGAATGGATGATAGCAATAGTGCATACTTTATGAGTGTGGCACAGAATCCGTGCTTCTTAACTGTAAACTATTATATTTAATTTTTAAAGTAGGCTTAAAACTCAAAGACAAATAAGACAGATTTATTCCCTACCACATGATTCTTATATTGAAATAAGAGCAAATGATATTTAAGTGAACCACTAGATTATAACAACAATATAATAGACAGGTTCCCGCTAAGTGCAATACATGAACCATGCTGGTTATACCAAATTATTTTTGCTTGGAGTTCAGCAGGGCAGGAGGAGAATTTCCTCAGGCTATCTAACAGATGGCTGACGTTTTACTCATCTGTGTATGGGAAATAGACTTGTACAGAGTATTAGTGAGAGAGGAGAGATAAGCAGATCAAATAATCCATGTTATGTGGATTCCAATAGAGGAGAGATAGATGATGAATGGGAGGTTTTAATAGAAGGCTAGGGTAGAACAAAGAAGGAAAAGTAGGTATGTTTCCAACGTAGCATGGCAAATTTTACATTTATGGAAAGTGGTTTCCTGTTCTGCTACTGTATGGGATAAGGTATGCAGCCATCAAAGTATGTAATTATGTATAGAAAAACAACTGATATCTAAAGCAAGGGCATCACTCTAACACACAACTTACCCTTTGCCTTGCAATTGACTTATTAATGCATCTTTTATATACAACTTTACATAAGCTACAAAACCATATATTATTATTTTGTGACCTAACAAACTAAAATTTAAGGATGTAAATGCAATGTTCTGGTTTCAGGTTTGGTGACTTTGACTCATGTTTCTAAATTACAAAATGTATTGACTTGTTAAACCCTTTTCGATTAGTCAAAACAATGTGTTATATATTATTTAACATGTTTTGAACTTAGAAATTCAGAATGTATTTTAATAGTGTTATAAATAATTATAAGCATAAATACTACAGAAGTTATGGAATATTTTTAATACACACATGAACATACACACACAGAAACACAAAAACACATTAAATTAAAATGAACAGACATGTTTATCTCTTTAACACAAATAGCTAACACAATAATGTATATAAACAGACTTGACAACCTTTTAAGATACAGATTAAGTATAATTATAAATCCAAAATTGCATTTTAATTTATAAAACCTAAGTAGAAGTGACAGGGAGACTGATAGTCTGCATTCACTCCACTGAGAACTAAGGCACAGATGTGTAAGAAGAATGTACAGAGAGCACTATGATAACTATGACGTAGAAATCTCATGAAATGAGTTGTTATACCTGACTGCAAGCTATGTGATTTAGGTGAATAACAATATTCTATAATGTGTTCACCAACCATCCAAATAGGGTTTGCCTTGGGGACAGGGTGTGACGGACAGAAAGCCTAGACAAAGTAAGACTGTTAGGTGCTGGTAGTGTTGACTTCAATATTCTACACAATTTTTTCAAGAAACTTGCTAATCATTCACATGGGGCTATTTCAAAATCTGTGAATTTACAGAAAAGTGTTTCAGTAGGTAGGAATCCAATACATTCAAAGCTTAAATCATAGAACTCCTATAAAAATGGGAATTTGTGTATCAGAAAATTCTTGACCAAAAGATGTTGAAAAAAATATGGATACCTGAAAAACCTATAAATTGTAATATGAAAAGTTGAATAAAATAAATGGAAAGTATACATTGCTTTATTTGTAACTGAGATTGATTCTGATGCTTAGCAAATGTGTTTCTTTACCTATTATTACTGGTAGCATAATGAATAGTAATAATTAAAAGAATTGACTTTAACATGTGCACTTCTAATACAAATATATATATGTGTGTCATATGAGACTAAGAATTCTTCTAAAATCTTTCGCATTTTAAGCAAACTATTTCCCTTGAGTTTACGTATGATTTAATACAAAAGAAATAAACAATAACAAATATTGATACTTTTTTTTAAACCATTGGCATTGATAAATTCTGAATCAATCTGTTCTTGTTGGAAAATTACCTGTTGTTACTTAAATTTTAGTTGCAGTTTGATTGCAATATACTGTTTCTCTGAGGACTCAAAATTCTTCAAAAGCTGTCTGAAATAGTCTAATCAATGAGGTGGACTTTAGGTACATGTAAGCTAAACTATGTAGGAGGCAGAGGTTAGCATCATCAACTTGTGGTATTTATTGATGAATTGAATTTGACTCTTTGAGAACAGAGGTAGAAATAGTGATCAAAGAGGGAACAGCTTACAAAAAAAAATTTAAGCTTTTTTAAGAGGAAAATAATCATATTTTCCTCATCCATGTTAGAGAAAATTTCAGATGAATGCTACCAGACCCTTTTCCTGCATTAAAGGACGAATGTCTTCAGTAAAAGAATTGGTGGAGGTGAATATATCATTCTTAGTTGTCAGAGAATAATCCTATATCCACATTATTTCTATGTGACTATCAGAGCATGATTTATAGAAACTTCTTAAGAATGGAGGCCTTGAATTTAGCCCTTCCCTTTAATAAATACTACTTAAGAACAGATTCAATAAGAATTTCTTTGAGTAAATGGGAAAATTAGTGCATTAATGAACAAATGTTCTCAGATAAAGCTGACTAGCTTATTAAGATGATGAAACCATTTAGAACCGAGGAACAAAGACTTTTTCTGCACTGAGTGGCACTCCCATGCATGAGCCTGTTTCTTCAAGTATCATTAAAAAAAGATACAGTCTTTCCTTTCATCATTCCGGGAAACTGTCCTAGTATCCACATACTCCAGGTGAGGAGACACATGAGAGCTGAGAGAAATGGGGAAGATAAAGCTAGAGTCCTGGACTTGACTCCCTCCCAAGAGTTTAATCCACTCCCCCACATTCCAATTTACAGTAAAATGAAATTGGCACATTAACCTGAAAGGAAAAAGAAAGAAAGAAAAGTGACCAAATTTATTCAGTAAATTCAGACATAATAATTAAATAATACTGAATTTATTTATATCTGAAAGGAGTTTGGCTGTGGAATAGCAAACTTAGCTTCTTCTTTACTTAGTGCAAAAAAAAAAAAGGGGAGGGGCAGAGAAATCTTAAAATCCTAGGGAGTTGAATTAACACAGAGAACAGGCTGTGCTAATGGTGAAGCGGCTTTCCAAAGCCCTGATGGGCAGACATAAGATGGCATTCCCATTCTTCCTGCCTCATCAGAGCACCTCTTGCTTGCTCCAGGAACTCTCCAGATTGTGGAGCCTTTAAGTACAATCAGCAAGTGTTGGATCAGAATGTGTGAGTGATGCAGGCATTGGAGCTAAGCAGAAACTTTCTATTTCATTTGAGAAATTCCTAGTCCTATGTCATTAAGAAGACTTGGAAATTATCAGTTCTATCTTTGACATAGTTCTATCTTTGGCATTACAAGTGGTCTCAAAGCAAATTCTCTCATGAGACAAGTTAAAAAACAGATGGAAAACACAGGGGAGGGATGCAATGGAATAAGATAAATGACACTAAACTGGGAGACCCTCTGAAGTGTAATAAACAAAAAATGTCAGTTGTATCTAAGGGATCAAAGAGAGTGTAAAATGTGAAACAAGAAGGGATAAATAGAAACAGGACATAAAACATCCACAAATTATTAATGGTCCAGATTAGCTCTGGGCATTTTCCTTAAAGCTTATGGCATTTTTCTTAGATGTCATGTTTACATAACTATATTTGAACCATCATGTACTTGGAGTGTGTGTGCTACGTTGCTCTTCTACACATAAAATGTAATTATTAAATATCTAACAAAATATCTTGTGTTATGGTTCAGACAAAATAACACATTAAAAGCCTTTTTAAAAGATTTAATTCAATAATTTAAAGACCATCTACTAGTGCTTCCTCAAACTTTTGTTCAGCATATCAGAGCAGTTTGAGCATACTTACCCATCTTCCATGACGGTGATGTAAAATAAACCAGTTTTAAGTGTCAAAGCACCTTGTACATCTTTCCATTTTTAAATCACATTTGCAACTTTCGGGTACTTCCTTTAAAAAGCTTCTTGTGAATCTATTCATAAAGATTTGTCAAGCTTATCTAATTTAACTGTCTGAAGTTATCACTATACCGTTATTAGTGTATATATTTCCAACTAATGCTGATGCTATAAGCAATTTTTATAAGTCGCTCAATCAAACCCCTGCTTATTCCATATAAATTAAAAGGAAAAAGGTACCTTTGGCTTGACAATTGTACTGCCTTTGACAAGACAGACTAACAGACCATCCAAAAGAAATGCACAATCAACTTTATCAGCAGAAAACAAGTTTAGATACACAGAAATCCATTCCACAAGTGAAGTACTTGAGTAACTCTTATTATATAGACAAGTACCTCCAGAATGCCGTGAGGTAAATGATGAAAGTGGAGAAATTGGTGTATTGTAGTCTAATGAACTTCAAGAGTTTTACAATTTTTTTTTAATGATATTATTGGGGCTGGGGAATCGCTCAGTCCTTAAGAGAGCACACTTGCAGAGGATCCAGGTTAGTTTCCCCAAACCCATTTTGGATACTCACAAACATTAATAACTCCTACTCTAGGTCTGGTGCATCTGGGCTCACCTCTGCTATCAGCAGGCACCTGTACTCATGTGCACATTCCCACATCAGGCACACACACATGCATTTAATTTAAAAGTAAAAATTAATGATGTCGTCAAAACATGGTAAGTATCAGAAATCTTCTCATAGGAATATTGGTAGTAATTCTCTTATTCTCAATGTACTACCACAGTCCATCAAAATATCCACAGCATTTATAGACTTGAAATGTAAAATTACTGTGTTTTAAACAGATTCACCTGTATGTTCATATGTTAAATACTTGATACATTTACATATAGAAATTTTACAAATTTATGTGCAAGTTTGGAAAGCTACAATGTTAGAATAACTTAAAAGTTCATGTTAATAGGATTGGGTTCGAATGACCAGCTTTGTGAAGAAATTAAAATGGGAAGAATTTTTCTTTAAGTCAAAAATAAATGGACAATTTTTGAAAATCAAACCATAAAAATTTTAAAGCAAGTTACTTTCCTACTTTTTAATGTGAGTACCATAGCAGATGATATGACGGCAGAGTAGGATGGTTGATGACCACAATGAATGTTATTTTACCAATGGAGCATATTACAAAGTAAGTCATTTAATCATTAGCCACATTTCTATATATGCTCAAAGCACGTAATGACTATGGGTGTGGAATATCAGAATTACTAATCATCTTAATTTAAATTTAAAAAGACATTCTAACTTGATTCTATTCATACCTAGCTGACAAACTGAGCAGAGATGCCCCCCTTCGCTAGAAACATCTGAATTTATTTGGGGATAATGTAAGATACACTTTTTGGTTTCTCATTATAATTGATGAACTATTAAGTAAAAACCAAAAAGAAAAGATCTTGGCTTTTTATAAGAACATATTTTATGTATGACTTAAGTTTTCACAACACTCTGAAAAAGCCATCAGATGTTAGATTTAAAAATAAAATTAAAAGCATTTTGTGACATAGTACACATGAAAAATTGGAAATCCCAGTATCTTCAATAGAAGTTGTAGAAAGTGTATGTCTCCTTGGAGTATGACACCCACTTAACACAGCAGAGAATAAGGTACTATACTGTAAACAAAAAGTACAGTAAAGGACAGTTGTAAATTTACATAAGAATAGTTCATAAACATTTTGGTCTTTCCATGACAGTTTATATAAAATGAATAAAAAAAACCTTTAGACAGCTGTCATCAGTCTTATTTGAGCGCTTATCACTTATATGCACACAGACACATCTATACAGCAATATACTGATGCACTGTTACATGGATATTGAACTAGGTTTTACTGCCTATAACTGAGCTCTGGTTAGCCAATCAACATTATCCACACTTGAGATACTCATACATTATGTATTCTTGTCATGTCATATCTATAAAAACATGAAAATATAACTTTACATTATTTCAATTATTTACATTAGTTCAAGCTTGACAGAGAAAACTGATAAGCTCAATTTTTGGCCCAGAGGTCCAATAAACAGCACTGATTGTATATAGTCATCTCTTTTATAATTTTTTTTAAAACTCATTTTAAGTACAATATGGAAATAATTAGGCTGCAATTTGGTCATCCTAGCATTTATTATTAAAACTTAAAATGTACCTCCAATATCCCTGATGAGTAATGCACTAAAATTATTTTGTATGATCTTGGAATTTGTAGAGGGACGGCAAAATTTAGTGAAGATTGCCATGAAACTGCATGCTACTATGTAGGATGCAGGTGGCTACTGTTAAATCTTACATTTTCCATTCTTTTCTTTGAAAATAAGAGTAGGATGCTCTACAAAGCACTTGGTCAGACACCAAATATTACATAGAAATTTTCTGAGGGAAAAAAAAAAAACAATTATAAACCTTAAAGGAAACTACTGGGTGTCAGTTGCTTTTAACCCCAAAGTAAATTTATTTGGAGGTCATTAGTGGAAATAAAAAGGCATTTTAACGAGGGATCAATAGATGACTTAAATTTATCAGCTAGAGTAATATAATCTCTTTGTGAAAAGTTACAGAGATGGGACAATATCCACGTTAGACATATTAAAGTGCCCATTCTACCTGAGGCATGAATTAAAAATAATATATTATGGTTTATTTTATAGATTGGAATGGAAAGAAAGAAACAATATTGTAGGAGACTAAAGTATTCAAACACTAATGTTAGTTCTTATAATTTTAAAACTAAAAATGTATAACTAGATTATAGAATTTGGCCAGTGTGCAGGTATCTGAACAGCTACCCTCAAGGCATTTATAATGACTACTACTCCTCTGTAAGCTTAAACATTTCTGGAGTGGAAATTCACATGTTCTGATATTTGTTTATAAATTTGGTTTTTAAATCTATAAGCATTTATCTATATAGACTAAATGCTTTTTAAACAACAGATATATTTTATTATATATAGTATGATGTACAGAAAAAATAGTTTTAGATATACTATTTAGGGGAAATTCCTACCTGAAAAAAAGAAAGAAATTTTCCTGCCTTTTAAATGAGGATCTTTTCTTTGGGATCCTAAAGACTACACACTAGCGTCTTTAAACTCACTGAATTTATGACCAAACTGTAGCTAAGCAAAATTAATTCGACCACTTGCAAATAAAACAATAGAAAAATGTTTATTTCAAATGTCAAGCATTGCCAAGTAGTTTCATATTAACACCAAATGTTAAAGAATAGGATACATTAAAGTTTTAATAACAATATTAAATTACAGGACTGGAGTCTCATCTGTTTCCTTCCTCAGCATTTACATATTTGGCTTTGAAAAATACAGAACTAATACCATGGACCTTTTTTCCATCACTTCCCACTCAGTTTGACTTTTTTTGTCATATCCAACCAGTACGGAAGCAAATTTATTTAAAAGCCAGTTTGTCTGTGAAAATACCTAAAAATATTTTTTTTTATTTTAAATGTTTTTTTTTTCGTTTTTTTATATAAAACAGGTCACATCTTGATGCAGTTGATGTCAAGTGTGCTTAAGTCATTATGAATCAAGAGACTAACAATAGTGGCTGTGGAAACGGGTTTGTTGTCTGTACAAAGACTTCAGTTAAATGATAGTACTTCCATGTTAGCTGTGCATGTCCACCACGCTTTGTCTGAAATTCGGAGTAGAAAAGGATGCTCTGTTTGTAATGAATCTTTCCTTACAAGGTGAACTCCACGTACTTAAGAATTCTTGGCTGAAAGAAAAGCCTTCAAGATACCGGATGCCTCTCACCACTTTGACAATAAACACACAAGGAAACCATTGTGTAAGGCACTCAGAAGGTTCCTATCAATCACGAGAGATCAGTCACACTGACATTCATTCCCATGCCAGGACTCACGTAAGGGACAGCATGCACTGCTTTGGGAAATTCTGGAGTCATAACACGTCCATTTTCTCCAGTACTTCCTGTAATTGACAGCCTTGCCTTGCTCCTCATGGCATCACTCAAGGTCATCTTAAATGAGAGAGGAAGGAAAGA
>CABHPP010136308.1:0-16926 GCA_902168425.1 Peromyscus attwateri | reverse complement strand
TGTAGTTTTGGTGCCTGTCCTGGATCTCGCTCTGTAGACCAGGCTGGCCCCGAACTCACAGAGATCTGCTTGGCTCTGTCTCACGAGTGCTGGGATTAAAGGTATGCGCCACCACCGCCCGGCTAGGGTCTTTCTTTGTAGCTCTGGCTAGCCTGGAAATTCACACATAGTCTAGGCTGGCCCTGGACTTACAGAGATCCACATGCCTCTGCCTCCGAAGAACTGGCATGAAAGGTATGGTCATCATGTGTGGCTGAAATTAAATTCAAAAGAAAAAGGAAAAGAAAAAAAATGAGCCCACAAGGTTGGCTCAGCAGTTAAGAGCACTGGCTGCTCTTCTAGAAAGAAGACCCAGATTTTGTTCCCAATACCCACATGAGGACCCACAGTTGTCTGTAACTCCAGTCTGGGGAGGTGACACTGTGTGCTGGCCTTCAGGGTGCTGGCATGCATGTGGTGCACATACATTCATGAACTGAAACACACATAAAATATAAGTAGTTTTAAACTAGTGAAGTAAATAAAAAATAATTTTTTTTTTTAAAAAACAGAGAAGGTTCATAATGTAAAAACATGAAAACCACAGAATGATAAACTGGGATGTTGGTGCCTGCCTGCAGTCCAAACATTTGGAGAGGCAGAGATGGTCACTGCAAGCTGGAGGCCAGTCTTGTCTACATAGCAAGTTCGAGACCGGCCAGGACTACGTAATGAAGTTCTGTTCAGAAAAACACCAAGCACCTAACAAAAACCCAGAGAGATGGCAGGGACTGGGGAGGGCGTTCAGGCAGGAGACGGCTTGCTTTGCAAGCATGAGGACCTGAACTGGATTTTCAGAACCCATGGCCAGTAATCCAGTGCTGGGGATTGTCTGAGGGGTGGGGCAGGTCTCGGGAGTTCTCTGGCTGGACAGACCAGTCTGCCTGCGAAGTTCCAGGCCTTATCTTAAAAAAAAAAAGATAGAAAGTACCTGAGAAAGGATAGATTGTCCTCTGGCCTACACAGACAGACACATGCACACACACACACACACACACACACACACACTGGCATGCAAACACACAAAAGTAAAAATAAATACGGTTAAAAGATCAGAAGAGAGTATGATTTTTGTTTTTAATTTTATTTTATACGCATTAGTGTTTTTGCCTTCATGTATGTCTGTGTGAGGGTGTCGGATCCCCTGGAACTGAAGTCACAGACAGTTGTGAGTTGTCACATGAGTACTGGGAATGGAACCAGGTCCTCTAGAAGAGCAGTCAGTGCTCTTAACTGCTGAGCCGTCTCTCCAGCCCTTTGAGTAGGTTTTTTTTTATCAACATGACACAAGCTGGTATCAGTTGTGAAGAGGAAACCTCAGCTGAAGAGTTGCCTCCATCAGATTGGCCTGTGGGCAAGTCTATGGGGACATCTTGATTGATGACTGATTGATGTGGGAGGCCCAGATCACTGTGGACAATGGCATCCCTGAGCAGGTGGCCATGGAATAGCTAAGACATGAGCAAATAAGCTTGGGTGTGTGTGTGTGTCTTAGCATTTTTATTGCTGTGAATAGAATGTCTCACATGGTGTCATGTGAGACACCATGACCACAGCAACTCTTTTTTTTTTAAAGATTTATTTATTTATTATGTATACAGAAGAGGGCACCAGATCTCATACAGATGGTTGTGAGCCACCATGTGGGTGCTGGGAATTGAACTCAGGACCTCTGGAAGAGCAGTTGGTGCTCCCAACCTCTGAGCCATCTCTCTAGCCCCCAACAGTGATTTAAAAAACATTTAAAAAGCAATATTTATTTTTTTAAAAACTATTTTTAAATATTTATTTATATGCTGGGTAGTGGTGGCACACACCTTTAAACCAGCATTTGGGAAGCAGAGGCAGGCAAATCTCTGAGTTCGAGGCTATCCTGGATACACAGAGAAACCTTGTCTTGAAAAACCAAAAAACATCGGGCAGTGGTAGCGCATGCCTTTAATCCCAGAACTCAGGAGGTAGAGCCAGGCGGATCTCTGTGATTTTTGAGGCCAGCCTGGTCTACAGATCGAGATCCAGGACAGGCACCAAAATACACAGAGAAACCTTGTCTAGGAAAAAAACAAAACAAAACAGAAAAACCAAAAAGCAAACAAACAAAAAATAATAAAATAAAAACAGAAGATGAAGGTGAAGGATTCTCTGGAATTGGAGTTGGGGATGGTTGTTTGCCACCATGTGGGTGCTAGGAATTGAACCCGATTCTCTGTAAGAGCAGCCAGTGTTCTTTTTTTTTTTTTTTTTTTAGAAATCTATTTATCTATCGATCTATCGATCTATCTATCTATCTATTTATCTATTTATTTATTTATTATGTATATTGTATTCTGCCTTCATGTATACCTACAGGCCAGAAGAGGGCACCAGATCTCATTACAGGTGGTTGTGAGCCACCATGTGGTTGCTGGGATTGAACTCAGGACCTCTGGAAGAACAGTCAGTCGTCTTAACCGCTGAGCCATCTCTCCAGCCACAGCCAGTGTTCTTAACCATAGAGCCATCTCTCCAGCCATCATATTATTTATTTTTATCTTATGTGTATGGGTTTGTGCTGGTAGACAGTTAACAACTGACTGTAATCTAATTCTAGAGGTGCTGGGATTGGAACCTAGGACCTCTGGGAGAGCAGCTGGTGCTGTTAATTGCCGAGTCATCTTATTTATTTATGTTTTTTTCAGAGCTGAGGACCGAACCCAGGGCCTTGCGCTTGCTAGGCAAGTGCTCTACCACTGAGCTAAATCCCCAACCCTGCTGAATCATCTTTCCAGACCTCAAATGTTGTTTGTTTTTAAGTTTATTTATTTAATGTGCACTGGTGTTTTGCCTGTATGTATTCTGTGTGAGGATGTCAGATCCCCTGGAAATGGAGTTTCAGACATTTGTGGGCTTCCAAGTAGGTGCTGGGAATTGAACCTGGCTCCTCTGGAAGCCAGTGCTCTTAGCCACTGAGCCATCTCTCCAGCCCCTGTTTGTTTTTGAGACAGGTTCTAGCTGGCCTTCAACTGCCAGAGATCTGCCTGCGTCTACTTCCCCAGCGCTGGGATTAAAGGTGTGCACCACCACTGCCCAGTTATATTTCTATATATTTAAATATTTAAATATATTTATAGTGAGGCTGGTGTGCTGACTCACACCTACAATCCTAGTACTCAGGAAGTTGAGGCAGGAAGATTGACATGAATTTTAGGCTAGCCTGGGCTGCAGAACAGGACTCTGTCTGAAACAAAACAAAACACAGTAAAATGATTGAAAACTCAGAACTCTGGCCTCCTATAAAAACATTCTAGATGGCAGCTCACAACTGTCCGTAACTCCAGTCCCAGGGGATCTGATGCCCTCTTCTTACCAAGCACTCATGAAGCGTTGAGCTTGGTCTCCAGAATGTCATAAACGCTGTGATGGCACACACCTGTGGCCCAGCGCTTGTGAAATGGAGGCAGGGGGATCAGAAGTTAAGACTCCTTGACTGTATCATGAGTTCAAAGCTAACCTAAGCTACATGACTACGTGCCTCAAGAATGAGGAAAAGGTGAGGATAGAGAATGTTAGTTGGAAAAGATCAGTTTTACATTTGCAAAGCAGTCTGAGTTGCATGATGAAATTCTGTCCTGTCATGTCCCATCCCTGCCTTGCCCTGGAGGAGAATCTTCCCTTTGTCCAGCTTATCCATCAATACAAGCAAGTCAGCCACTGTTATAGAGTATTAATTTAGGATGTGTTACATTAGTGTATGCTGTGGAATATTTGCTTAATGATACAAAGATGTGTTGCATTCTTTCATGTTGCATTTGTGAAGCTGTGTTACTTTGCCTGCCTAAAATACCTGATTGGTCTAATAAAGAGCTGAATGGCCAATAGCAAGACAAGATAAAGGATAGGCGGGGCTGGCAGGCGGAGAGAATAAAGAGGAGGAGAAATCTAGGGAAGAAAGGAAGGGAGGGGCAAAGATAGGAAGAGGATTGCCGGGCGGTGGTGGAGCACGCCTTTAATCCCAGCACTCGGGAGGCAGAGCCAGGAGGATCTCTGTGAGTTCGAGGCCAGCCTGGGCTACAGAGTGAGTCCAGGAAAGGCTCCAAAGCTACACAGAGAAACCCTGTCTCAAAAAACCAAAAAAAAAAAAAAAAAAAAGGAAGAGGATCGAAAAAAGGAGGAGAGGAGGATGCTGGGGGTCAGCCACCCAGACACACAGCCAGACACGGAATAAGAAGGAAAGAAAAGATATACAGAAATAGAGAAATATAAAAACCCAAAGGCAAAAGGTAGATGGGATAATTTAAGTTAAGAAAAGCTAGCTAGAAGCAAGCCAAGCTAAGGCTGGGCATTCATAAGAAAGAAGGTTTTTGTGTACTTATTTGGGAGCTGAGTGGCAGGTCCCCCAAAGAGCAAAGAGTTAAAAAAAAAAAAAAACCAAAACACAAAACCCAACAACAAGCCATTTAAAGGCTTAGCTTATCATTACCAGGTCCACAGTTATCAAAGTCGCTGTATACTGGATTTCCGGCACCTATTGGGCTCCATTCACTACAGATAAGGTGGCATGGAGAACCTATGCTTTAGCCTTTTTTATTTTCAGAGTGGCCTTGGCTTTGAACTCACAGAAATCCTCTGCCTCTGCCTCCTGAGTGCTATGGTTGCATGCGGAGGTCGGAGTTGATTTTCCTCACATTGTAGGCCAGGCTGGTCTTGAGTTCCCAGGGATGGAACTCAGATGGTCAGGCTTGGCAACTAGTATTTTTACCCTCCAAGCCATCTCACTGGCCCTCTATGTATTATTATCTTAGTCTGTTCAGGCTGCTATAAGAAATGAATCCTCACAACTCTAGAAGCTGGGAAGTCCACCATCAAGGTGCCCACAGGTTCAGCAATCCTTCTCTGCTTTCAAGATGACCTCTCCTTGCCTGTCTTAGTCTATTGTGTTCTATTGCTGTGAAGAGATTCTCCGACCAGGGCAATTTATCAAAGAAAGCATTTAATTGGGAGCTTGCTTACAGCTTCAGAGGGTCAGTCTGTGACTGTCATGGAGGGGAGTGTGGTAGCAGGCAGGTGTGGTCCTGGAGCAATAGCTGAGAATTTACATCTGATCCAGAAATCCAGAAGCATCAGGCAGAGCCAAAAAACAAAAAAAATCACTGGGCCTGGCATGGGCTTTCGAAACTTCAAAGCCTGCCCCCACAAAGGTTGTTGTGGATAATCTTTTTGTATGCTGTAAGATGTGTCTCTGTCTAAGGCACCTTCTGATTGGTTTAATAAAGAGCTGAATGGCCAATAACTAGGCAGGCCATAGTCACTTCTCACCTCACCAACTCCTCAGCCGAGAAGAGAAGATCCTGTCTCTCCGAATCCTCAGACTGAATGCCTCTGAGTCCTCAGCCTAAAGGGGCCTAATTCCTGTCTCCTCCCACCTTATATTCCTTTCTCTGCCCAGCCATATCACTTCCTGTCTCAGCCTTCCTAAGTGCTGGGATTAAAGGCATGTGACGTCCCAAGTACTGGGATTAAAGGCATGTGACTTCCCAAGTGCTGGGATTAAAGGTGTGTGATCCCAAGTGCTGGGATTAAAAGTGTGTGCTACCACTGCCCTGCTGTTTCTCTTTTAGATTGGATTAATTCATGTAGCCCAATGTGGCCTTGAATTCACAGACATCCAGACAGTCTCTGCCTCTGCCTCCTGAGTGCTAGGATTAAAGGTGTGTGCTGCCACTGCCTGACCTCTGTGCCTAACTCTGTGGCTGGCTCTGATCTTCAGGCAAGCTTTATTTCTTAGATTACAAATGTATCACCACAGAAATAGTTACTTTTCTCACCGCCTGGCACAAAATGCCCAACAAAAGCAACACAAAGATGAGTTTCTTCCAGCACACAGTTTGTGGTGCTGCCATAGGTGCTTGAGGTGGCTGGTCACATGGTATCCTGTCAAGCAGCGGGGAGCCAGAATTCTGACTCTCCCTTCCTCCTTTTTTTCAGTCCAGGGTCCCCACCCAGTGAATGGATACTAACATTTAAGATGGGTCTTCCCACCTAGAAACCCAATCTGGAAACTCCCTCACAAGCATGCCCAGGGGCATGTCTCCTAGAAGATTCTTGATTCTCTCAAGTTAACAGTCACTGTTAACGTTAATCAAGTATCTATTGGGTTGTTGTTGTTTTGTTTTTTTGCTTGTTGTTAGAGACAGGGTCTCACTGGGTAGCTCTGGCAGTTCTAAAACTTGATATATAGATCAGGTTTGCCTCTGCTGCTGCAAGCCCCAAAAACACATGAAATGGGATTTCAGCTGATTATGACAAGCTAATACCTGGAAGAAGCCAAAGGCCTTCCAGAGGTCAAGCTGGGGCTCAAGGAGCCTTGGTGATATTGGCTTTTGATTATCAGCCGTTTCCTGCTGTGAATTTCTTGTGTGCTACTGTAGCTTTTCCATCATTCTTTGGGCATAATTTCCCCTCTACTAAAGGAACATTTAGATAACCTTCTGAACAGTAACATCCAGGATCCCTAATTTCAGGCCTTTCTGTAATTATTGTCATTAGCCAAATTCAGCCAGGACCACCCCAGATGGATGAAAGTATGTTATCAGAGATACCTTTGTACTCTCTAAGAACAGACTTAAGCCTCCAGACTATCTTTTTGAGAAGGCCTGGAGGATGTGCTGATGAAGCTTAACTTTGTCCTTTCCGAAGTCTTATCTTTAGTTTTAGATTCACCCTTAACAATTAACACAGAACTAAGGGTTCCAGCTTACAGGCACATCTAGCTATGACGAAAGTTGTCTGGCCAAGTTGCCTAGCAACCAAACACACTTGCCAGAAACGGTGGGAGCAGAGATAGCTTGGAGAGATAAGGGTCAAAAGGATAAAAGGGCAGATTTATTTTCAGAGGAGGACTAGACGGAGGAGAGAAAAGAGAATGGAAGAACTAGATGGGTAAGAACTGGAGAGGAACAAACTGAGATGGGGAAGAACTAGATTGAAGGGCTAGAAGAGAGGAATAGAGGAACGAGATGGGAGATGAGGAAGAGTCAGATGGGGAAGAAGAAGATGAGGAAGAACAAGATGAGAAAGAACGAGATGAGGAGAGAGAAGGAGATGGGAGAGGAGCTGAGATGGGAAAGAACTAGATGGATGAGAACCTAGATGGGGCGGAGCTAAGATGAGAGAATTCAGATAGAACTTAGAGGACAGCAGATAAATGTAGAGAGAAATCAGGCAAGAAAGGAGCTAGACACAAGAACAGAACTGAGGCTGTGTAGAGAGAGAACTGACTCAGAAGAATAAAGTGTATGGACTATGAGTTTCGTGTACATAGATTCATTTCCTATCATCAAAGATTAACTTATCAGCTGGTCCTAGATTCTTCCTGGACCCTGGGAGGGGACTACTGAGGGACTGGACCCCCTTAGTCCCCATTACCCTGCCTCCTGAGAATTGGAATCAAAGACATTCATGACCGTACCTGGCTTCTATTGGGTCCTTATGTATGGCATTGTTCAAGCTTTCTCCTTTCTTTCTTTCTTTCTTTCTTTCTTTCTTTCTTTCTTTCTTCCTTCCTTCCTTCCTTCCTTCCTTCCTTCCTTCCTTCCTTTCTTTCTTTCTTTCCTTTTTTTTGTTTTTTCAAGACAGGGTTTCTCTGTGTAACAGTCTTAACTGTCCTAGAACTCACTTTGTAGACCCAGCTGACCTCGAACTCATAGAGATCCTCCTGCCTCTGCCTCCTGAGTGCTGGGATTAAAGGTGTGTACCACCAAGCCCAGCTTGATTTCTATTTTCTTATTGATTATCTGCCTAGTTCTATTTCTATAGTAGGGTACAGATGTCAACTACATCTGGGCATGGTGGTGCACACTTCTGGTTGTAGCTACAAAGAGGATGAGGCAGGAGGATCACATGCGTCTAAGAATTTGTGGGTAGCCTAACACAATGAGACATCACAAAAAGGAAGACTAGCCAGGTGTGGTCCCACACACTATTATCTTGGCCCTTGGGAAGTACAGGCAAGAGAATCACGTTTTTTTTTTTTTTTTAAATTTGTTATGTGTATGGGCATTTTGCCTGCATGTATGTGCACAACATGTGTGCAGTGCCCACGGAGGCCAGAAGAGGGCAGCTGATACCCTGGAACTGGATTAACAGATGTACTGAATCATGGTATAGGTGTTGGGAATCAAACCAAGGTCCTCTGGAAAAGGAGCCAGTACCCTTAACTTATGAGCCATTTCTTCAGCCCTGAGAATTGCACATTTATGGGCAGCCTTGGTTATACAGTTAGATCCAGTCTACCCACTCTCCCAACCCCGCCACTCCCCCCTCCACACGCACAAAGAAAAAATAAGAAGGGTCAGAGGGGAGGGAGAGACAAATGAAATTAACTACAAGTTGAACAAAACTAACCCACAAACATGAGATAAAGGAGCTCATGAGATGGCTCAGGGGTTCAGGCATTTACCATCAGGCTTAACGACCTGAGTTTGAGCCCTGGGCCCCAACATGGCAGAAGGAGAGAGCTGACTCCTACAAGTTGTCCTTTGACCTCCACATGCAGGCCGAACAACATCCACCCGAACCCCTGCCCCCAGCCTGAACATATGCGGTGGCATGTGTGCTCTCCTCCTAAAACTGGAATTAAAGTTCAAGACAGGCGGTGGTGGCATGCACCTTTAATCTCAACATTTGGGAAGCAGAGGCAGGCGGATCTCTGAGTTTGAGGCCAGCCTGGTCTACAGAGTGAGTTCTAGGACAACCAGAGCTACCTAGTGAGACCGTGGGGGAGCGGGGCATGTGCAGGGTAGAGGCCAGAAGAAGCTGTCTGCTGTCTTCCTCTACGAAGGGCTCTAGCAGGCCCAGGCATTGCAAACGTGGCACTGGCGGGTCTTCCTCTCTCCCCTTTCCTCTCTGCCTTGCTAAACCATCAGTTTGCATTCCTAAAGCTAGCCCCCAAGGGCCAGTCCCTTATTTGGCCACTTCCTTCTGCCTATGAGACTGTTCATCAAGGTCCAGCAATCAAAATTTATTATTTGGCTACACTGGCTAACATGTCCAATCAGGACTTACCAACTTACCCTAGCACAGACTTTCCCCTTTTCTCCTTAAAAACCACCCTGTTGTACACTGTGTGAAGGGGTGTCTCTGTCCTTCCTTGCCTGTCTAAGACACCTTCTTATTGTTTTAATAGAGAGCTGAATGGCCAATAGCTAGGCAGGAGAGGATAGGCAGGACTTCCATAGAGAGATAGGAACTCTGGGAAAGAATTGGAGATGCAGGAAATTCGCCTGCCAGATGTGGAAGAAGTTGGACATACGGTACTGAGGAGAGGTAACGAGCCATGTGGCAGAATACAGATTAATATAAACAGGTTAATTTAAGTTTTAAGAGCTAGTTGGGAACAAGCCTAAGCTAAGGCCAAGCTTTCATAATTAATAAAATGTCTCCATGTTATTCAGGAGCTGGTGGTCTAAAGAAAGTCCAGCTACATTTGGTGTCCAGTGTGGAGGCACGTATATCCAAGCATGGGGCCTGAGAAAACTGAGAAAAGTTCCAGACATGGAGCCAGATGTGGCTTCCTAGCAATCAGTCTCTCAGACAGGCCTGGTGCTGGACGTTACAGAGGCGTGGCTCTTTGAAGAGGCCCTGCTGTGTAGCTGAGCACTTGAGTAGGGCCTGTGAACAGCTGGCATGCTTCTCGGTGGGAGACTGGTTGGAAATGCTGCTGCAGCACAGGACTAGCCACTTCCCAGAGCAGGGGCAGGCAGGCCAGCCTGGTGCCCATGGGCATATGGCTCAGCTCTCAAGGACCCCAGGTGGGTGGAGCCAGTCGCCAGCACCAAGTGCTAAGCAGAGCCACAAAAGGAACCTGCAGATGCACAGATATGAAAGTTTCTCTGGCAAGCTGGTGAGTGCTTGCTGCGTGCACCAGTTGGCTTAGGCTCACACAGTCAGAGAAAGGCTGCAGGCATGCAGAAAGCCAGGTTCAGACCAAGAAAACCTCCGAACAGGTACAGTATGCTTGAAAATGTGCTTAGGTGCCGAAGAAAATGAGTATAGACAGTCATAAAAAATAGTTTGAAAATAATGAATCTTTAAAGAGAGAGTAAAGTAATATGAAAAGAATAAGCCATGTAAGGATGAGAAACACCATAACACAGGGCGTTTGGACCCCATATAGTGTTTTACTAACTTTAAAACTTTAAATGCTAATGAACAACAACAAAACACCCAAAAACTAAACAACAACAACAACAACAACAAAAACAAAACAAAACAAACAAACAAACAGCGGCTGAGAGACATTGGATTGTGGGGAAAAAAACTGCTGAATTAAACCAGCCTGTATATTTTAAGGATGTCTTAACTTCAGAATGGAAATCAGGAAATGTGTTGCATTGGGGAAGAGGTTATGCCTTTGTTTCCATAGGAAACAAAAAGCTATGAATTCCTTCAAAATTAATAAAGATCAGATTTGACCAGGGGAGACCTAAAAATCTGCTACAGACATTATGGAAGAAACTAAGAAAAACTACAAGACAGGTGACGTATATGCTGATCACTCTGAATGGGGACAGCTCTGAGAACGGATGAGACACGATAATCCTTGTTGGCTACAGAGTCCTCATGACAGTTTGGTATGCAGCCTAAACAGACTTATAAAGTTGACAGATGTCTTTTACCTGCTCAAACATAGAGCAGAGAATCATCTTTAGCTGACTTGTGCACACTGCACATTCCATACTTGTGTTAATGCAGATGTGTATGTTACCTTTAAAAGTTTGTATTTTTTCAGAAAAAAAAGGACCAGACACCAATGAAGACAAGACAAGCAGCCTAGGTGATCCAGTCTCTCAGAATGCCTCTGTTGTCCTTTCCTCAAAAATCTGCATCCAGGCCAGGCACAGTGGTGCACACCTTTATTCCCAGCACTCAGGAGACAAAGGCAGGTGGATCTATGTGAGTTCAAGGCCAGCCTGGTCCACAGAGCGAGTTCTAGGACAGGCTCTAAAGCTACACAGAGAAACCCTGTCTTGAGAACCCCCCATCCCCAAAAAAAATCTGCATCTAGGACAACTTCAAAGTGGATAGCTAAGATGGTCCAACCTCACAGACTACTCCAGCCAGGACTTCAGATAAGCTCTGCACTTTCCCATCACAGAGACTGGACAACAAATGATACAACTAGCTCCCCCAGGACTTGACCACTATCCCAATCTTCTCAGGGTCCCCTAAAAATGCCATCACCCCCAGACAACAGGAAACAAATTTAAGCACATGACGCCCACATTCCTGAGAGATGGGTGGTTTTTGGATGTTTGTTGTAATTTAGGGGGTTGGTTACATGTTGTTATTGGTCATGGTCAGGGAGGAAACAAACAAAGGAGGTTAGAGTCAGGGCTCTCTTTCTCTCTTTTTCTTTCCTCTGTTCTTCTTCCTCTCCTATCTAGTGTTGGGGGAAAAATGAGGATAAGGGATAAAAAGAAAAAAAGGGGGGGGTGATATAGGAGCAATAGAATAAAAGGATAGATTACTGAATCTTTTTATTTTTAATTTTTATTTTTTAAATATTTATTTATTTATTATGTACACAATGTTCTGCCTGCATGTATGCCTGCATACCAGAAGAGGGTACTCATTATAGATGGTTGCAAGCCACCACGTGGTTGCTGGGAATTGACTCAGGACCTCTGGAAGAGCAGCCAGTGCTCTTAACCTCTGAATCATCTCTCCAGTCCTTAATATACTTTTTTCCCCCCGAGACAGAGTTTCTCTATGTAGTTTTGATGCCTGTCCTGGATCTCTCACAGAGATCTGCCTGGCTCTGCCTCCTGATTGCTGGGATCAAAGGCGTGCACCACCGTGGCCTGGCACTGAATATAATACTTTTAAACTAAAAAGCAACTACTAGTCTCAAATATTTTACATTGGTATGAATTTTTGTGTATTGATACAAATTCAAGGTTACTTTTGTTACAACATGCTGTATATATGTTTCTACTCTTGTTTGAGGTATTGTACCTATGCAACTCATTTGAAAACATAATGTAAAGTTCTAGTCCTTGAAAGCTACTATTACAAACTGTTTAGGATGATTAGAAAACACAGGTTATGGGCTGGAGAGATGGCTCAGAGGTTAAGAGCACTGGTTGTTCTTCCAGAGGTCCTGAGTTCAATTCCCATCAACCACATGGTGGCTCATAACCATCTATGAGATTTGGTGCCTTCTTCTGGCATATAGGCACACATGCCAGAACATTGTATACATAATAAATAAATATTAAAAAAATTCAAAGTCAGCAAAACACCATACGGGATCCAGACATGCTGTGTATTTCCCATCTTTAGGTGGCTTTTTAAAAAAATGTTTCTTTACTCTCTCTTTAAAGACTTTTCTTTATCATTTTTAAACTATTTTTTCTATGACTGTCTATACCCATTTTTTACTGTATCTATGTAAAGGTTTCCTTCCTCTAGACCACTTTACTGAGCACCTGCAGTGTTCTCTGACTGCCAGACAAACCTTAAATAGGTGCCAACCTAGCTGCCTTTCAGCTCTGGTGGCTGGTTCCTCACCCCCTTGGTTCCCTGAGAGCCTATTCTCATGCTGGCTCACTTACTGCCCCAGCTCTGGGAAGCTGCTGTGTCCAGGATGTAGTAGGCATTTTTACCTAACACACCAGCTGCTCAAGTGCTCTGCTGCACATCAGGGCCTCTTAAAAAGAGCTATGCCCGCCCGAGAAACCGCTTTCTCAGGTCTTATGTGGATATCCGAGCTTCCACGTTGGATGCCATATATAGTTTTTCTGTTCACTTACCAGCTGCACATTAATCTACTGATATTTTTAATTATCATCTGCCATCCCACAGCCCCTCAGTCAGTGCCCTGCCAGCCACTCAGACCACAGCCTGGCAGGGCTTCTGGTCCCACAGCCCCAGTTCTGCTGCAGCTACAATATGTAGGTTTAAATTAAGTCTCTATTGTTCTATGTACCAATAAGACTCAGAAATCAGAGGCTGGGGTGAAAACTTGCCAGCTCAGAGAGGCGGTGTAGCAACTAGCTGACCTTGTCTTTTGGCCAGAGACACCACAAGAGACACATCTCTTCCCTCATCCTAGAACCAAGAGAGCTCAAAATCTAATCCCTGCCCTTTCCTTCCTGTGCGTCTTCTCTATCCAAACTGCTGGCTTCTCTATGGCCACTTCTGGTCAGCTAGTTACAGGCTCCACCCCCTGATTCAAGAAATAACTTTATTAGGCAGTCTGAGGAGTGTCAGAGGGCTATCAAAATATCACACAATAGACGTTGGAATAACCTTTTTGTACACTCTGTGAAGAGGCAGCTCTGTCCTTACTTGCCTGCCTAAGGCACCTTCTGATTGGTTTAATAGAGAGCTGAACAACCAATAGCTAGGCAGGAGAGGATAGACAGGACTTCTGGGGGGAGATAGGAACTCTGGGAAAGAATCAGAGGCAGGGGATTCACCAGGCAGATGTGGAGGAAGTCGGACTTATGGTACTGAGGAGAGGTAACGAGCCACATGGCAGAACACAGGTTAATAAAAGCAGGTTAATTTAAGTTGCAAGAGCTAGTTGGGAACAAGCCCAAGCTAAGGCCAAGCTTTCATAATTAATAAGAAGTCTCTGTGTCATTACTGGGGGCTGGTGGTCCAAAGGAAGTCCAGTTCCACCACTCCTGCAGAAACACCTGCTGCCATCTTTGCCCGATCCACAGGCAGACCCACGGAACCATCTGACTGGCCAAGTCTTGAACTTTTGACGAGGCTGACCTTGAACTCCTGATCTTTCTGCTGCTACCACCCAAGAAAAATTGTAAGTTTGTACTACCACCCTTGACTTCAAAATCTATTCTTAAATTCTATTGCTAAAGTAGTTGTTAGTCAGTCAAAATCAAAGTTCGCACCCGCTGCCTGCTGACATTTCCTCCCACTGGGTGTTCTGCTCCGGTTCCCAATCCCTTCCCGTTTGCAACCCTGTGACTCCTCAGTAATTTCCTAAGGTCTTACCCAAAGCTTGCCTGGCATCCCCATTAATATGGCAATCGCCCAACCCCTGATATCCCTAATCTTTTAACTCTGCATCCATCTATCTATCTATCTATCTATCTATCTATCTATCTATCTATCATCTATCTATCTATCTATCTATCTATCTATCTATCTATCTATCTCTTGTAAAGGGTAAGTTAGTTTTGGCTTGGGATGTAGTTCAATTGGTAGAATGCTTACTGGGCATTCATGAAGTCTCAAGTTTGATCCTCAGCACAAGTACTGTGTGTGTTGATATGCACTAGAATTCAGTGGAGCAGTGGAAGCAGGAAGATCAGAAGTTCAAGGTCATCCTTGGCTGCTTAGTGATTCTGAGGCCAGCTTGGGCTAGAGACCTTATCTCAAAAGGAAAAAGAGGAGCTGGAGAGATGATTCAGTAGTTAAGAGCATTGGCTGCTCTTCCAAAGGACTCAGCACCCACACTGTGGTTCACTACATCTGCAATTTCAATTCCAGGGTATCTGATGCCCTCTTCTGGCCTCTGAGGGCACCAGGCACATGTGTGGTGCACAGATATACGTGCAACTAAAATACTCATATGTATAAAATAAATAAATCTAAAAAAAATTCCTTTAAATTAACTTACTTTTACGTATAATCTTTGTTTTTCGAGACAGGGTTTCTCTGTGTATCCCCAGCTGTTCTGGAACTCACTCTGTAGACCAGGCTGGCCCCAGACTCAGAGATCCGCCTGCCTCTGCCTCCCAAGTGCTGGGATTAAAGGTGTGTGCCACCATGCCTGGCTTTATGTGTAATTTTTACATGTACGGGTGTTTTGCCTGCATAAATGTCTGTGTAGCACATGCATGCCTGGTGTCTGAGGAGGCCATGAAAGAGCATTGGGTCCTCTGGGACCTGAGTGACAGCAGGTTAGAGCTGCCATGTGGGTGCTGGGAGCTGAAGGGGGTCCTTTGGAAGAGGAACCAGTGCTCTCAACCACCGAGCCTTTTCCCTGGCACTCAGTGGTTGTTGTTGTTGTTGTTGTTGTTGTTTGTTTGTTTGTTTTTTTCCCCCTCCGCACACCGCCAAGAGCCGTAGACAGGGTGATGACCCCTCCCCAAGTGCGCTTTATTCCTTCACTCAGGACCACTGACTGTAGCTTTCGGCACAGCCTCCTCCACAGCGAACAAACACGATCCCTTGTAGTGTTTGCTATTTGTCCTCTGGAGCAGGCTTACGTTTTAAGCTTCTCAAGTGCGGCGTGGTTGCCCGGTGTACACACCGTGCTTAAAATAGCTTCTGGCACAGGCAAGGTGCTCACTCAGCGAATACCCACTGAATGGACAAATCAGTGCACTCCTTCCAAGAATTAAGATCCTACAGCTTTGGAGTCAGCGCACTGACTTCACCCTTGGGGGTAAGAGTTTTGTTGGGTGGGTTTCCTCATCACTTGCCCCCCCCCCCCCCCCCCCCCCATATACCTTGTATGTCTATCCTCCTCACAGACCCCGCAAATCTGCCCTTCTACAGAGCTGTTCCTCTCACCCAGAATAGCTTTTCTCTACAGAGATGCCTGGCGATGTCATAGACACCCTTCCAGGCCCGGTTTGAACCCTGCTTGCCCTGCCGTGCCTACACCTGTTACGTGGGACGTTCAGGTTTCCTTGGTGCTCCCGGCGGGTTTGGTGCACAGATGTATCCCATCAGTCATTGCAACGAACCGTACTGCTGTGCCTACTTGTGTGTTCTAGTGAGTTCAACCTTATGTGTTAATTAAGGTGAGTGAGGAACGAAGGAGGCTCTCAACTCCCCATCTGCACCTCCCCGGAGCAACCTCTAGAGGGCAGTCTCATACCGCACTTAGCCTTTTCTACCACAGCCCCTATGGACCGATGGATGCATGGATGCATGGATGCATGGATGCATGGATGAATTGGTGGATGGATGAGTGGGTAAGTGAATGGCGTGGGTACATCCTGCTTGGGCTTTAGATCTGGCAAATTCTGGGAGAGCTGTCTAACCTAGTTGCTCTAGTAATGGTAGTACTATTGACCCATTCCTTAGCCTTAGGTCTGGGGTCCATGACAGAAACCTCGAAAAGAAATTATTGTTTCAAAATAAAAAAGAAAGCCACATTATGGAATTAAACAAAGATTAAATAAGTAAATTTAATATATTATCCAGTCAGCTGCAACTCAATTTATATAAAGCTTGTATATAAGCCATATTCCGTGTGGTATATGAGTGTGTATTAATTATTTTGAGGTGTCAAGCCACTCTGGGGTGCCCAGAATGGGGTAGAATTTAGTTAAACTGCAGAATCCCCACCAGAGGGCTTAGGAGCTCAGGACAGAGTTGGTGGCTTGAGTCCATCTCCCTCCTTCCAGGAGGGCGGCAGCTAAGGCTCCAGCTTCAGTGTCATAGGCTCCCTCAGCCGTGATCTCGGGCTAAGGAGAGAAGAGGATAGTTAACTCACATAGGTTCCGACACCAAGGAGGTATCAAGTGGGAAGAGGCTCTGTCCTCTGGGACTCCCGGCTCAGGAGGTAGGATGGAGAACGGATGAGAGCAGAGGTCTGTCCTGTGCCCTGCTGTGCCCTGCTGTGCCCTCCAGCTCCTCAGCACACTGTCTTGCTCCTCCATGCTCATCTTGTCTTTTCGTCTTTCACATGAGATAATGACATGCCATCCAGAACCTAGATGCTGAGTGTTAGGCCTCCCTGTCCACAAAACTGAAAACTAAAATGCTTTCTCCCTTTGCCTTTCCTTCCTTCCTTCCTTCCTTCCTTCCTTCCTTCCTTCCTTCCTTCCTTCTTTCTTTCTTTCTTTCTTTCTTTCTTTCTTTCTTTCTTTCTTTCCCTTCCTTCCTTCCTTCCTTCCTTCCTTCCTTCCTTCCTTCCTTCCT
>CABHPP010136307.1:0-22838 GCA_902168425.1 Peromyscus attwateri | reverse complement strand
GTTGTTGACTCTTTGGCTATTCTAGCCATTATGTATTTCCACTTAAGTTTTAGAATTGCCTCATTTGTTTTGCTTTGTTTTTGTTTTTGTTGTTGTTGTTGCTGTCTTTTGTTCCTTTTTTTTTTTTTTTTTTTTTTTTTTACTTTTTACATTTACTTATTTATTGTGTGTGTAGTTTGGGGGTTGATTTTTTTGATTTGGTCAGTGTGTCTGTGTGTGTGTGTGTGTGTGTGTGTGTGTGTGTGTGTGTATACATGTGTGGATGCATGCCCATGCCATAGCACACATATGGAGGTCAAAGGACAACTTGCAGCAGACAGTTCTCTCCTTTCACCATGAAAATTCCAGGGACTGAACTCAGGTAAGTTCACTTGCCCAGTGAGCCATCTCACTGGCCCTCAGTTTTTTTGTTTGTTTGTTTTGTTTCAGTGATTTATATAGCATTAAACTAAGATTTGTGGAGAATTAGTACCTTCAGTATTGTTTCTCAATCCATAAAATGGTCTCTTCCCAATAATTTAGGTCTTTAATGTCACTTAGCAATGCTTTTATTTTTCAGGGAAAAGATACTACATGTTTGGATTGAATTTATCCATAAGAATTTTCTTTTTTCTCATTTTGACATTTTATAAATGGAAAAATGTAATGTCATTTCTATTTGCTTGCTGTAAACATGAAAGTACACAATATTTTATACAAGGCTATTATATCTCAAGACCTTGGTGGATGTCATTATCATACCTGCCAGGCTCTCTGCAGCTTTGTTAGAATTTTCTGCATAATTGGGTCTTCTATGCATAGAGATGGTTTCATGTCTTTCTGATACTGTGCCTTTTAACTTCTTGGCTTTTCACAAAGGGTAAGAACTCATACAGAACTCTGCCAAGTAGAAGTACAGAAAGGAAGCATATTTGCCTTTTTACTAATCTTCAAGTTAAGAAAACATCAGACTTTCCACCATCAGTTTGCTGGCCTTTTTTAAATAGATGGTCTTCATCAGGTGATAGAGTTCTTTCTGCTGGGAACTTTTAATATGAATGAATATTGGGTTTATGGTCTTTTCCTCTATCAAAAGTGATTTTATCTGATCTCTCATGTGTTTTGTTAAAAGCTGAACACTGATTTTCAACTGGTAAGCTGTTTCTTGTAGAAATCACATTGGTCAATGTGTTGGACTTTTTGTTGCTGTGGTGAATATATGATGAAGCAATCTATGGGAGGGGAGAATGACATCAGCTCAGTTTTACATCAGTCATCATCAGAGGTTGTTTACCTCAGGGTGGCAAAGAAAGAGAGAAGTGTGTATGTGTGTGTGTGTGTGTGTGTGTGTGTGTGTGTGTGTGTGTGTAGAAAAAGGAGTTGGAGAAAATGAATGACGGCACTAGCAGCTTCCTTTCTATTTCATTGGTCTCAGTCTATTGAAATAGTGTGCCTCTCACCCCAATCAGTACTTCTCTTTGGAAATAGCATTACTCACACACACACACACACACACACACACACACATACTCAAGCATGCGTGCACACACACACACACACACACACACACAGAGAGAGAGAGAGAGAGAATAAATATTATAGTTTACTTATTGCCTAGGTAGCACTTAATTCAATTAAATTGAAAATAGAAACTATGTTCCCTCCCCATGCTCAGTGACTAAAGGCTGCTGAGAGATAACATCTTTGACTTAAGGCTGGCATCAGTCAAGACATATTAGTCTTTTTTTAGTCCTATGTTAATACCTTTCTGGGATCTTCTGTACCTCTGTACCTCTGTTCACTGGAAAACTGGTCCATAATTTTTTAATTCCTATATTGTCAGAGTCAGATGTAGGTATTAGAATAATACATGCCGCATAAAACTGCTGTAAACTCATCCTCCCTATTTGTTATACATTTGGTAAATTTTTTTGTTTGTTTTTTTGTTTTTTGTTTGTTTGTTTGTTTGTTTTCGAGACAGGGTTTCTCTGTGTAGCTTTGCACCTTTCCTGGAACTCACTCTGTAGTCCAGGCTGGCCTCGAACTCACAGAGATCCGCCTGCCTCTGCCTCCCGAGTGCTGGGATTAAAGGCATGCGCCACCACTGCCCAGCCTCATTTGGTAATTCTTTACAAGTGTATGATGGAATTTACCTTTGTAATCGTTATTCACACCAGCAAAGTTTATTTTATAATGATCTCAACTACCTGAGAAAACATGAACAGCCACAGCTATTACTTATCAGGAGTCCATTTTAATGTATAGCTTCTGTTTCTCTAAGAAGCAGCGGCTAGGACAGAGTTAGGAGACTGAGGAGCTACTTGGAAAATCAGGTAATGCCTGTGAAAGACAAAGGAAAAGGCCTGGGCCTGGGGCTCAGTCAGTAAAACGCTGATCTTGCAAGCAAAAGGACCTGGGTTTGATGCTCCTGGTATACACATAAAATCCTGG
This sequence comes from Peromyscus attwateri, assembly GCA_902168425.1. Taxonomy (NCBI): domain Eukaryota; kingdom Metazoa; phylum Chordata; class Mammalia; order Rodentia; family Cricetidae; genus Peromyscus; species Peromyscus attwateri. The sequence continues at coordinate 20,408 of CABHPP010136307.1, read as the reverse complement.
GTATGATGGGTGGTACCTGAAACCCAAGAGCTAGGGAAGCAGAAACAGGAGGGTCCCTGGAGCTCATTAACCAGACAGTTTAACATAATTGCTGAGATTCAGGCCAACAAGAGACTGTTTCAAAGGAAGTATACATCTTTTCTAAAGATAGCATCCAAGGTTTCCCTCTGGGCCCCACATGCATATACACACACCTGAGCACGCACACCCCATACACATGCAGACACTTGCAAACAATTAAAGAATATGATAATGCAGAAGGTAGGATTGGGTATGGAAAGTTTGCAGAACATAATGTAGATTAGATGTCTGAGAGAAGAAGTAGATAGAGACCTAACAATCAACTAATGGAAAACTCTAGAATGGGTGAGTCATAATAAACTGCAGAATAAACTATGGCTGTTGGAAGAGTCCCACAATGGGCAGAAAGAGGTAGGCCCTAGTATTTTCCCCATGCTCAAGACTGGAAGCTGCGGGAGATGGCAGCCTTGACTCAAAGCTGGCATAGATTTAGATCGTGCTATAGCTGACAGCTGCCCCATGACTCAAGTCCTCCTGACTGAGAGGCAAGTTATTCTTGAAAGGAGATCAAAGCCATGTGTTTCCATGGCAGGTACACACAGTGATTTCTATTTCATAAGGAAGGATTTGTGCATATTCTCTAAAATTTAAAATTTACTAGCAGAGAAATATTCACAGTATGCCTTCATTTTGCTTTTAAAATCAGCAGGCTCTGCGAGATATACTCTCTGCTACTCCTACTGTTCACCTCCGTGATGATCTTACTCTCATAAAGATCTCCAAATAATTTATTTTCCTAAAATTTCTTTTTTATTTGACTCTTTCTTTTTTCATAAACTGCGATTTTTATTCTCTACTTAATAAGTTCAGATGTTTCCTAGTCCCAAGTAAAAATTTACACGCCTAATTTTTTTCTTTTTATTTAAAGTTTTTTTTCATACAATTTTTTGATCATATTATTTACCCTCCCTCAACTTCTCCCACCTCCTCAAAAGCAAAACAAAACAAAAAATCAAAAATACAAACAAACAAAAACAGTAACATAAACACCACTGGGACCACCCTCAGAAAATACATGGTGTCCATTTTCTGTTGGCCCACTACTGGTCAACTTGGAGTCTGCCTTGGAAGGTGGCTGACAGACTCAGTTACACTCCACTGGAGAAAGCTGATCTTCCCTTCTCCAGCAGGTATCAATTCAACTGTAAATAGCTTCTTGGTTAGAAATGGGACTTTGTATCCCTCTTATCAGTGCTAGAATTCTGTCTGATTTGTACCTGTGCTTTTCTTATGCATGCTGACAGAGTCTCTGTAAGTTCATAGGCATATCAGCCCTGTCGTATCTGGACAACACTATTCCCTTGGAATCATCCACCACCTCTGGCTCTTACAATTTTTCCACCTCCTCTTTGGCATAGACAGACCCCTGAGTCTTGAAGGGAGGGGTTTGATAAAGACATCGCACTTAAGATTAAGTACTCTAAAGTCTCTCACTCTCTGCACATTGTCTAGTTATGAATTTCTGTATTAATTCCCATCCACTGCAAGAAGAAACATCTCTGCTGAGGGCTAACTAAAGCACTTATTGGTGGGCAAAGCAATATATCATTAGAAATCATTTTATTGCTCTGTTCCCTTAGCAAAGAGGTTTTCAACTTGTGGATCATGACCCCTTTGGTGGTCAAAGAACCCTTTCACAAGGGTCACCTAAGACTATCAGAAAACACAGATATTTACATTACAACTTGTAACAGTAACAAAATTACAGTTATGAAGTAATAACAAAAATAATTTTATGGTTGGGGGTTACCAACCACCAGGAACCCTATTAAAAGGTCTCACAGCATTAGGAAGGCTGAGAACCACTGCCTTGGCAGAAGAGCAAGTTTTCCCCTAAGCCTGACAGGTCTAGTCTCAGGTTCTAGGCCATTTTAGCAGTGTCAGATATGGGTTCCGTCTCATGGAGTGGGCCTGAAATCTAATTGTAAAAGTGGTTGGTTACACCCATAACGCTTGTGCCACTATTGCACCAGTCTATCCTGCAGGCAGGTGGCTGTTGTAGGTCTCAGGGTTTGTAGCTGCATATTTCCTCTTCTCCTCTACTAGCACACAAAATAACTTCCAGCACCATGAACACTAGTCATTAAGGGTGAAGCTTCTAGCTGGGCACCAGCTCAATAAAAATGTCTCCATATTTAATGATATAAAAGTATTGTGTTCAGCAATAGGGCCTTACCTATAAGGTTACAGAGAGTAACCAATAATCTTGGCAACAGCCTGTGATATTTGGAAGTGTCTATGAGACCCCTTTGGCCAACAACTCAACAAGTTGTAACCCATTCCTGTCACTGGAGGTTTTATTTGGTGGCATAAGAGTCTAGTTAGACCATTATCCCATCCCCATCCCATTATGTGATGACTCCATTTAAGTACCTTTCATAAAAATATTTATTTTAGGAAGCTTCCACAGTAGTAGGTTTCCATGTGGCTTTTCAAAGGGCATTAAGTGTTGGTTGTTCCTACCCATGTTCCTTCCGCTACCCTGCCTTCCTATCCCATCCCATTTAATCCTCCTATTCTGTGTTATCCCTGATTTTCTTCCTTTTGTGTGTGTGTTTTTTTGTTTTGTTTTGTTTTTTGAGACAGGGGTTCTCTGTGTAGTTTTGGTGCCTGTCCTGGATCTCCCTCTGTAGACCAGGCTGACCTTGAACTCACAAAGATCCACCTGGCTCTGCCGCCTGAGTGCTGGGATTAAAGGCATGCACCACTGCTGCCTGGCAATTTTCTTTATCTTCTTTTTTTTTTAACATAAGCATTTAAGAGTATACACTTCCCTCTAAACACTGTCTTTACCTATACACACTAATTTTGGTATCATCACTTCAAATTATTTTGCACTTTCAATAAAGTTATTGTTCCTCAACTCTTAGAAAAATAAGCATGTTTTCTAATTTCTAATTTCCAACCATCTGCATATTTTCAGCTATTTGTTAATGATTTCTGGTAAATGATCTTGGAATGAAGAATATAATCTACATAATTCCAATTACTTCAAAATTCTTGAGATTCATTATGATCTGCATCTGATCTGTCATGATGAATATTTCACATATACTTGGATGTGTATTATTCTGTTGATAAGCATGGCACTCCATAAACAACATTCAGTAATGTAATTACAGTTATCTTTATAGTGTTGATTTTACCTAGTTTTCCTAGCCATTATGTGGTGATATATTGTGTACCCTAATAAACTTGCCTGAGGACCAGAGGACAGAGTCAGTCACTAGATTCAGGCAGTGGTGGCACACATCCTTTAATCCTATCATTCGGGAGGCAGAGATCTGTCTGGATCTCTGTGAGTTCAAGGCCACACTGGAAACAGAGCCAGGAAGTGGTGGCACAAAACTTTAATCCCAGTACTGGGAAGCACACATGACTTTAATCCCAGGAAGTGATGTCTGGGCAAAGAAAGGTATATAAGGCTTGAGGAAACAGGTACTCACTCTCTTTAGACTAAGGATTTCATAGTGGTAAGAACTAGGGGCTGGCTGTTCTGCATCTCTGATCTTTCAGCTTTCACCCTGATATCTGATTCTGGGTTTTTTATTAAAAGACCATCTAAAATTCAAACAACACCATTGGGAGACAGTGGTTTTAAAATCCTCAACTAGGAGGATAGGTTTATTTACTTCTGTCAGTTTTGGCTTCATATATGTTGCAGCTTATGTTAGATTCATACATATTTAACGTTTTTGTTTTGCTGATGACTTATTTTTACTATTAGTTTTATTTTTCTCTGACAACATATTAGCTTTCTTTCTTTTATTTCCTGATATTAATAAAATTGTTCAATATGTTGCCATTAGCATGTGTAAGATATGTATTTTCCATTTTAACTTTCAAATTTGTATGTTCCCCTCTTATATTTTATAAATAGTCCATATCTGGGGTCATCCATTTTTTTCTCTGACAACCCTAGCCTTTTAAATAAAGTATATAGTCCATTTACATTTACTGTATTAAGATTAAAATATAAATTTATAGTTGGTTTCTATTTGTCTCAGCTATATTTTGTCCTCTTTCACTTTTCTCACCTTGCTTTTGAGTTAGTTAAATATTGTTTAGTAGCTCAATTTAATTTTTCCATTGGATTTTGAGCAAAATAACTTTCGTGATTTTATATATTACAAAATGAACTATTAACACAGTAAGGTCTGCTTACAGGGAAGATTATACAAAAGGAAGCTGGTTAAAGTATACTTTCCTACGCCCCATCTGTTGTGATCTCACTGCCATATATTTTAAATCTGCATAGGTCATAAACCCTACAATAAAACAGCATTTTAATTTCCATTTATATAGTTACATGTCCTCAAACAAAAATGCAAATTTTATTTTATCTTCATATAGTTGTGCACTTACCAGTTCCCAGTGTTCGTCATGCTTTCCCATACAGCCCGATTTCTATCTGCTGTCGGGTCTCTTTAGTTGGAAGGCCTTGCTTTTTATCTCATATAATGCATGTATGCTGACAATAAGCTGTCTTTTTAGCTAGTTCTTTGACAATTTCATATAACACATTTGGATTAATCTCTCTCCTCTAGAAACTAAAAGATTATTCAGTTCAACTTCATTTCCAGGCAAGGTTTTATCAAATACAAAATTTTGGTGATAGCAGCTTTTTGTTCTTTTTTTTTTTTTTCCTAACATGTTGCCTTCTGGTCTTCATTATTTCTAGCAAGAACTCCTTCATTCTTATTTTTAATTACTGCAATGTAGTAAGTTCCCAGGCTGCCCTAAAGGTTTTAATTTTAACTTGATTTCAGAAGTTATTATGTTCCCAGACATAATTTCCTTTGTATTCATCTCTTGTAGGTTTCATGAGTTTCTTAACTCTATGAATTTATATAACTCTGTGGATTTTAAATTTTTTCTGTATTTATCTACAAATATTTTTATATCTTGTATTTTTTCTCCTCTTCAGAGTCGTTTTGAGACTCTAATTAAGTACACTTTAAGTCATTTTTGTTACTTCATAGGTCAAGTATTTACTATTCAGTTTTCTATTTTTCAGCCTGAATAATTATATACTTCAAAGCTAGGTCACATTTTCTGCCACCTTCAATTCTCATACATACAGTGAATTTTTCATTTTAACTCCTGCACTTTTTAGGGTTTTTTTTTTTAAACCACTTGAAAATCTTTTTGAGTGTTTTAGAATTTTTTTATTGACTGTGTGTATTGGTTAACCTGCATGGATGTCTGTGTACCAGTTGTGTGCAGGGATCACAAAGGCCAGAAGAGGGCAGCAGATCTTCATTAACTACAGTTACAGACCGTTGTGAGCTGCCACATGGGTGCTGGGACTCAAACCCAGGCCCCCTGGAAGAGCAGCCAGTGCTCTTAACCACTGAATCTTCTCTCCAGCCCCTACTATTTTGGTTTTATAAATGATATCTGCTTGTATTTGACATTTTCTATTTCTCTGTTAAGACTTCCCAAAAGTTCATTCATTATACTAATATTTCACTTTTTAAGCATATTTTTATTATTACTAATTTCTACTAGTATACAAAAGTAAAGTTTCATTATGACATTTTCCAATGTCTTTCGTTTGACTTTTGTTCATATTTGCACCACCATTGCCTTCTTTTATTCCCTATTCCCTGTCTCTATCACACATACACACACACACACACACACACACACACACACACACACTACCACCACTAACAACTACTACTACTTTTATTACCTTCAAAAGTTCTAGAATTTTTACCTGTCAATTTCAATATCTGGTCATCTTGGCTTCAGTTTTCTACAAAGTATTTTTTCTCCCTCTCTTAACTATGGCTCATCCTTAATGTTTTTCTTCTGTATAGTAATTAATGATGTAGTAGACACTGAAATTCTCAATAATAAAGAAAACACTTTTAAAAAAGTAACTTCTAACATCTCCAGACATAAATGTAATGCAGATAACTTAATACATAGGAGATGGATGAGCAACTATTTTTCCAGACTCAAATAATTTTTTTCTATGTACAAATCCTGTTTAAATACATATAATGGATCTTTTGCTTTCTGTGCCTCTGAAGAAAGTCAGACTCTAACTCTGAACGTCACATAGGCCACAAAAGAGAAAATTTTATTTAAAGTAATGCATAAATTATACCTATCATTGCTCAAGGAAGACAGCAATTCAGCTTTGATCATTTAGTGGTAACAATCATAAAACCCTTTCTGCCACAAGTAAATAGCAAAAGAAAAAAATTAAGTTGTTTATAAGAACATCAAACAAAAAGGGGACATACTCAAAATATCTAGATGCATAATTACAAAATGAGAGGTTACAATTGAATTATGCAGAGTAAATAAAGTATGAAATCACATCAATAGATGATGCATTCTTACCAAGGCTTCATAATCTTCTGTAACTTCTGGTATCGTCTGCAAAATTAAAAATATATATATATATGAGGAACATGCTTCAAAGCAATGATTTTTCCATAAAAGACCTATCTTGAAGAAAATTCAGGATTAGATACAGGCTAGTAGAAACACTTGTCCATTTCAGAACATCAGCCAGAGTAGTCATCTGCCAGTAACAATGGTAACAGTCAGGAGAGCAGGATGCGCCTGTGTTCAACAGAGGAAGAAACCCCAAGGAGCGAGAATGGGTAAAGCTGTGGGAAAAGGACTAGACCAGAAATAATTTATTTTCTCTCTTCAATAAAATTCCCACTGCTTGTAATCTCTTCCTCCTCTCATGAGAGCGAGTGCATCCTCTCAGGAACAATGGCGGTCAGTTAGGATGCCAGGAACTGAGGCTCTGAGATGGGGCTTGCAACAGACAAACCTGACTGAATAAGGGGCATGTGGGCTCCTAAATGTTTATGCATTTTAAAAATGGCTTATACTTACTCATTTTAACACAAGTCTCTTTTATGGAACCCAGACTGTCCTTGTATTTGCAAGCATCCTATCCTCCTGCCTCAGCCTCTAAAGTGCTAGGATTACTAAACTGAGAAAAGAAAATTTAAGAGGCGGGAGACAACATCTCCTAGGCTCAAGAAGACAGAGATAGACTAAAAAGACTCTAATTTTCTCAAAGCTCCTTCCACTCCTCAAGTCAGCCAGATCTATCCAGCTGTAAATCTGCCTTCAGCATGTTGGTCTGTGGATTAGTGTCCATCCCTCCTTACAGCCGGTCACACCTATAAGAAACAGACTGTGATGGTCCATTTTCAGTGCGAAGTGTGCTTAGAGTTCATCAGTTACAGATAAGCAGGAGGTGCTACGCCCCTCTCTCCTCCAGCTGTACCTGGTGCCTGCTTCTCTCAGGACTCTGAGACTTAGAAAGTTCCAGGCACCTGTGTGTGACTGAGCCCACCACTAGAAAAAGGGGACAGTCTCAAGCCCCAGAATACCTATTAGATAAGGCTTTGTGTCCTAAACTGAAGAGACATTTGAGGAGGGGAAAGGTCTTGACCTATGGGAGAAGACAGGGATTTCTCATGATTAGGTAACTTCCAAAGTCACTGTCTTGCGCCAGACCTGCACACCAGTCACTTCTGATTTCTCTCTGTGCCAATGTCACTTTGTTTAGTATATTAAAAGTGGTTTTGCTTTCACTCGCTCTTGAATTTGTCATTATCTTATTCCCCATATATACCCCCCTCCCCCCAAAAAATCACCTGACTTTTAGGTTACTTGGAGGAGCCTCCCTGACATCTGATTTTCTTTCCTCATGACTGACAAAGGCGTCAAGTGTGAACCAGGCTGTCCCATCTGTATGTAAGCTCACTCACTGTCTTTCTAACCCTTTGAAGACCAGGGCTGCTCTGGGTGAGGATAAAGGGACAGAAGCTGAGGGACACACAGCTAAGTACTTAAGTGGTTGCTGGATGACTTCACTCTTCAGGAGACATTATGGTCTATATTCTAAACGTAACCCTGAGGCAAGAAAGAAAGATGGGGAAAGTTAGGGGCACATGAGAAAAGACTAGGCCCTTTACTCATGAATCTGGTTGAAATCTCTTGCCAATAAAGAAGAAAGAATCCCACCAAATTAACAACTGCTTAAGCCTTCTCCCTTCCCAGACAGAAGCTGCAGTTTCCTAGGAGTCTCACTAGGAACCCATTTACAGGGAGGTGGCATGTACTAATCCTGCAAAACCACAGTGGCTCCTGGTATTGTTACCTCACGGACACTAATTCCATGCTGGGCATCTCCAAAGCCTGCTCACATATCTCACTCATAAAAAGAGAAGAAACACAAAAACACTGTCTTAGCAACATTTGAGAGCCACCAAAATGGTATGTATGGCTAATGCTAAGATAATTAATCATGATTCTCCCTTGAGGAGCCCATACCTACACTGGCATATGTCTTACTCTGTAACTCTCCCCAGAGGAGCCCATACCTACACTTGCATATGTCTTACTCTCTATGACTCCCATGAGTAACCCATACCCACATAAGAGTATGTTTTATCCTCTGTGACTGTGTCTTAGAAAATACATCCCACACTCTAGGTATGTCCTATTTTATCTGAGATAACCTCTTTCTCTCAATTGCTATGCTGAGGCCTGTATTAAAATACATTTCACAAAGTCTCCAACCCTGCTTCACTGTAAGAGCAAGTCCAAGTCCTGAATGTCTGATCCATTACTGCTGATGTCAAAGTCAAGTATCTGGGTTTGGCTAGTGTCAATGCATCTAGAGATAAGGGGAATTATATGCTGCTGAGGCTGACAGTGTGGAGCTTTGTCTGTTCCCACACTGCTGACCATTCCTTCAGAAACTCAAGTAGCCACATGGAAACTAAACTCTAAGTTTTCCTCTTCTTTTTCATTTCCCCTTCCTTTATTTAAAACAATGTTTATTATTTGACTTACTTACTTTATCAAAAAGCCACTGGTAGAATCAAAGGAGTAAGGAAAGACTAGCCTGAGCACACACAGCTACTGGGATACTTCTAAGAAGCCAGTGGAACTACAGGGAAATTGAGTTTCTTTGGAAAATGCCTCATGCTAAGGGAGAAAAAAAAGTAGATAAAGGGAACATCCTGGTGAGCCAAAACAGAAAGAAATGTCTGTAAATAATGAGAGACAGTCAGCAGCACACAGAGACTGCAGAGCCTTGGGCCAAGCCCGGGACAAGAGGAACATCCAATAAACAATACTAGTGACAGAGAACAAATAGGAATAAAGGATCCACTTGGTTATAAAGAGCAGTGTGGCCATAAAGTTTAAGAAGCAAACCTCCGGGGTGGTCATAGAAACCTGATTTATGATGTTTATGAACCTCCATTGTGTCACTGTGCTCACCATGGCCAATTTGAAACACCAACATGACATCCATGAGCCCAGATCTAGAAGAGCTGTACAAAAATGACAAGGAGCTAACCAAGCATCCCATTACAAATCAATGGATAAAACCAACACTAGAACCCAGAGCTGCTGCTGCAGAGGGAAGGTAAGACACAGAAACAGTGGTGCTGCAAAGCACTCGTGGGGGACCACAGACACAGGAAGGATGCTGGAGGGGGGCATTGAGGTGACGGGTTTGATTTTGCATGATTTCAGAGTAGTTTCCTACAAATTATTTATGGATCAACTGCAAATTTTGAAGAAATGTCACAATAAAGAGACCTAGTCCCAATCAAGTGACCAAATGTAACATGATCACTAAGACAAAGAGACACCACACGTCAACAACAGGATGAAATTTTAAAAGACCCAAGAGGCATTTATGATAAAGGCAGAGACTATGGGTCTGCTCTTGAGAAAACAGCAGATAAAGCCGGGAGAAAACACATGGGTTTCCACGGACAACCGCAAATGTACGCAGCATAGCCTTCTGCACTATCAGGCCCTAGCCAGCTGACTTGAAGGCTTTTTACAACTCCACAAACTCTAAATAACTAATGACACTATTGTCCTGTCTGGTAATGATTTAATTGGCTTCCTCCCTGCTTGTGGAAAAACAGTTTCGTTTCCATTTGCAATTCATCGCAACATTCTTTTGCTCCCTATAAATCTATGCTCTTTTGACCTTTTTTTTTCTTTTTTGAAAATATTACAGCCTGTCTGCTTCCCTTATACTCTATGGGTGAAGTAAATTCTTTTAACACATGTTTATATCTGTATGAGACTTAAAATGTCACCTCTCTCTGCAAAATATCTTTAACAAACTACTATTGAGCAAGCCCTATTGGTGAACACTCTAAGAAGACCCTGGAAAGAAGCCACACCTTCACCTGAAACTGTTGCAAGACTAGTTTACCAATTAGTCCCATCATTAGCCATTGTCTTCCCGCCTCTGGTTCTGATCTAACATCCTTGTGAGTATCAGGTGAAATCTTCTCAAATGTATTGACTTAGAAGACCACTACTAGTCTCTGCCAGGCCCAAAGCTAAGAACCACCAGATAGCATCAGAGGCCTATGACAGGCTTCCCAGCTTTGCTAGAACCTGCCTCTCTGATGACTCCATCAATGTATTTTTAAAAGTATTTTGATTTATGATTTTCTATATTGTTACATCATGAAACAACTTCCACATCAGAACATGGAATTTGGGGTGACATAACTCTGTGTTCCTGAGCAATGGTCACTAATATTTGGCCCCAGGATAAACTGTCTCTGTTCTTTTTGAGGTGGGAATTGTGTTTTTCATGCAAGAAAGGAATGAGTGTGAAACTCTTCCAGATTTCAGAAGCCTTTTCCAGGAGACAGGGCAAGTGTGTAGGGAATGCTACCTGAGGTTAGAGCCTTCATATTAAAAGATGCAGCTAGTCCAGCATGGTGGTACACACCTGAAGTTTCAGCAACCAATGAACTGAGTTTGGAGGATTGCCAAGTATGAGGTCTAACTGGGCTAAATGCCCAGATCCTGTCTCAAAGAAAAGAAAAGGGCTTGGGGTGCAGCTCAGTGGTAGAACATTTGCATAGCACATACAAAGCACTGTGTTTGATATCCAGCAATACTCTCTCTCTCTCTCTCTCTCTCTCTCTCTCTCTCTCTCTCTCTCACACACACACACACACACACACACACACACACAGTAAAGACAGATGGATAGACAGATAGGAAGGTAGACAAAGATAGAAGGATGGGTAGGTAGGTAGATAGATAGAAAGACAGACAGACAGATAGATAGGCAGGCAGGCAGGCAGGCAGATAGACAGATAAATGGAACTATACTGCAAAGTCTCATCCTTTCTTCTCTCTAGCAGAAGATAATCTCTTCTTTAAGAAGCTGTGTGACTCTTCTAATTTTCATTCCCAATTAGATAGACAAAGACAAAGCACAAAAGAGAGGGAGGAGGGGCCGATCTTATTTAAGGAATTTCCTGCCTCACAATCTCTGAGAAAGCTAGGGAAGGTTGGCCTCTTGGGCCTATGTGATGCAAATTAACTGCAGGGCCCTGAGAGGGTTGCTCCAGAGCTGACTGTCAGGACTGCACTAGGAGCCTGCTACAGGAATCCCAGGGAGAGTCCTGAGGTGACAGGAACCTTCACATTCAGGGCAGAAGGCACTGGCCACAACGCAGCCTCACAGGAGGTTAAAGTCAAAACCCGCAAGTGGGCTAGCTAACCCCCACAAAGCCAGGACTTACGAGACACGCCAAGTCGTCAGGGGTTAGAACTGTCCTTTGTGACTGTGTTTAAAAAAGTATCTTTTGTCTGAGAACAAAATTTCTGAAAATGTCTCTCATAGACAAAAGTGCCATAGACACCTGAGCATTACCCATACACCTCTTTACACACACACACACACACACACACACACACACACATACACACACACACACACACACACACACACACACACACACACACCACTCTGTGCCAGGAGTTCTGTGCAGCACTTAACACATATTTGATTAAAGGAATACAGTCTACAAATCTCTCCTCAGTGTGGGTGCCAACCTCCAAAGCTACAGTGCCTTAGTGTACACAGTCCAACCTCAGTCTCACAATACTCATCAGCAGAAACAGCTCCAGCTCAAGGAGGGAAAAACAGTCAGGGTAACAGAAGTTTACTCTGATACTAAAACGGAGCCTGTAATACAGCGGCAACTTCTACACAACACGTAGGCACACAGCGCCCATCAGATTTCCTTCATGCCATCACAGGTATGACAAAGAGTAGGGCAATCAAATGGCAAAGGGTAGGGCAATTAAAAACATAGTACTGATTATTTTAAAGATAATTACACAAGGGTTTTCCTATGACCAAACAATTATGAAACTGTCCTTTAAAAAAAAAGCAAATGTATGAGAAATGATCTCAGCCAAGTCAGCACTTACTAATTCCTCAGTTTAGAGAGAACTCCTGGAGAACATGTCTCAATGTTCCCAGGAACACTAGAAAGTGTATAGAATACCAGCCCCGCAGTAATCAGGGATTAGAAACTGATAGGCATCCAAAGTAATGATGAAGTATCAGGACAGCCTAGCAAGCTGCTGAATTGTTCTTGCTGGGAAAAGGTTTAAAATCCCTGTATTTGAGCCAGTTATCTTAGCCAAACAAAGTAAGTGAAAGATAGTGTGTATGTGTGTGTGTGTGTGATGTTCAGGCACATGCTTGCAGGTACCCGGAGGCCAGAGGGCATCAGAATCCCTGGAACAGGCTATTGTGAACTCCCTGATGTGAGTGCTGGGAACTGAACCTGGGTCCTCTGCAAGATCAAATTATTATCCTCTGAGACATCTCTCTGTCCCCTACAAAGTATTTAAATAGTCACAGATAGGGGTACAAGAAAAGAAATCAAAAATGTTCACAAAACACCCTGAAAATGATGAAAATCCCTCACAATATGGGTATGATTAACCATTGTGGATATCCTTTGAATTAATGTGTCATCTGTGTATCAAGTGTATCGACTGGTTTGTAAAAATGAAAGCATATGTGGACAATTACAATAAGGGAAAGAATAGTATTTAGTGACATGAGTACAAAAAGCATATTGTGAAGGAAATGACCGTAATTCTACTTTCATAAATCTTCTGCATATATGTATTTAAAATAACTTGATTATATATAAAGATAATAAATGTGGTTGTTTGTGGATTGACAAAATAAAAAGCATTCTTTCTCCTTTGGCAGATTTACATATATTTAACAATAGATATGGTTTCATAGGGAATAAGAGTTAATTTTAGTAAAGACTGGGTTCTTCAGAAGCAGAGGAATTGCTTTCTTCAGCCTTGGCTTCACTGTCCAGGGTGGTGCTCTGGCTTACTCATAAGCTGATGGTGTCATGTTCCTTTCAAGCTGCCAAGTAGGAAGGAGACTGCAAGCATTCTGCCCTCCATTCTTGGAAAAGTTCTCTGTTGTCTGCCCCCAGTGATGACTGGCCACTTAACAGAGGTGGAATGATGAGTGAACAGCACGGTGTGTGTGTGTGTGTGTGTGTGTGTGTGTGTGTGTGTGTGTGTGTGTGTGTTGGACTTGCAGTAAATGGTACATATTTTCCTTCTCTGGACTCAAGCCAGAGATATTTCCAGTCTCTGACTAGTCATCTTTTGTCTTCTACCCATTCTTTAGCATCCTTCCCCTTGCTTGGGTTGGGCAACCTACTTCCCCACAATGCTATTTGTTTCCATACCCGGTTCAGTTAGAACCCAGGGATGAAAATTCAAAACTCCAAAGGATAGAAACGGTAATTTCAGGCTTTAGTGCTGCTTTCTGCCAAAGTGACACTGTACTTCCCTTCGTTAGTGATGTCACCCCAAGGTGTCTCTTGGTACTACCTGGGGAGCAACCTTAAAAAAGCCTTGGGTAATAGCAAGTAGCTGGAACTGTCTGAACTGAACCACTACCAAAACTAAGGAGAAAAATTTTCAGTGGTCTTTCTTCAGTTTTTTTTTTTAACACTTTCCACCAGCCCCACTTGGGAAATATTCACCTTCCCAGCAGGCCGTCTGCCGAGGAGTCACGACTGAAGGGCTTTCCAGCTGCAGGAGTTTCTACTCCGAAGTTTCCTAGTACTTAAAGGCTTGCTCTACGTTTAATCGAGAATCCACTTTACTTATAAAAGAAACAGCTTTTTCTTTCTGTTTTAATTTGAGCAAAAGATCAGGAAAGTGTCTGGGGATCAAATAAGCTACCTCTTCCTGAGATACGGACTGGTAAAAGGAAGAAAAGAAGCTTTGGAGTTTCATGCCTCCTTCCTCAGTCTTTCAAACCACTGGAGCTTTGAATTTATGCAAAACAGTAAGGGAAAGCAGAAGACAACCCAAGAGATGTTATCCCATCCCAGAAAAGTGGCATGATGGAAATGTGAAAGAAAAATGCAAAAGAGAATTCACCCAAGATCTGGTCTCCTGCTGTTTAAACTGTCTGAAACTCGACAGTATGTGTCAAGTTGCAATGGCTGATTACAAATGATTACCATGTTAATGAGTATGGCATTCTTTTGAAAATAAAAATAAGTACTAAAATGGATTGTTCACATAAAAAATGTATTGTTCACAAGGAACATCTGGTGTTGACATTCTCTCTCAGTGTACATGAGCAGCGCAATATGATTAAGGCCTGCCTTTGACAGCCAGGAGTTAAGCAAAGGGATTATTCTGAATAACTCTGGGTTATGGTGAGCCATGGAGAAAGGCAATAGGATTGATGAGAAGAATCTTAACAAGGTAAGTACATGCTATCCATTCATACACTCTTTTCTTGTAAAACAAAAGTGGTAGTGGTCCTTTGATGAGTGTTACAGGCTGAACTCTGTTGCCCCAAAATTCACATGTTGAAGCTGCAAACTCCAGTACTTCTGGATGGAACTGTACTTGGAGAAAGGACCATTAGTTTGGAATGAGGCCATTGAATTATAAGGCCTCACTTATGATCCAATCTGACGAGTGTCTCTTTGAGAGGAGTAACTCTGAATATGCAGGCATCCTAGGATGTGCAGGCACATGGGAAAGGCACATGAGAATACAGGGAGAAGGCAGTCATCTGTGTGGGAAGAACAGACCTCAGAAGAAACCAACCCTGGTGACACCTTCCAGCCTTCAGAACAGTGGGAGGAGGGGCATTTTGTTGTTTAAGCTACCAGTCTCTGGAACTATGTTATGGCACCTGTAGCAAACTGATGCCACGGTAAACGAAAAAGTGGAGGGGTCTTGATATGCAGGCTTCATTGACAAAACACAGTGGCCAGCCTCAACCTTGTACTCATGATGTACACATGGACCCTTAGCTTGGGGACCTTTACTATTATTATTGCCATCCTGGTAAACTCAGATGTATGCACACTGATTCAAACTGTAGAGATTCAAAAGCTGAAGTGCCCAGATACCTAGGCACATATAAAAGAACCACTTAGTGTCAGTGGCATTACGACTGGCACTAGAACACTCCCTATGATGTATAAGTGACTGGCAATGGAAAGTATCAGGTACTAACAGCTTTATACTTTAACATGCAGGCAAATGTCCCTGAAGCAGAAGCCCCAAAGGTTCACTGTCCCAGGAGGATCAGAAGTCATCTGGTGAGGACATGTGGTAAGGACATGCTCATTCCAGTCGAAAGGGATTCTCCACTGCTTACTGGAAACCGAAATGAAGGGATGGGTAAACCTATGACAGTCAACTTAATGAGCTCTGTAATCACCTTGGGGATGTTCTCTGAGCATGCTCTGAGGAGTTGTTTTGATGAGACTCATTGATATAGGAAGACCTACCCACTCTGGGTGGTACCACTCAACCACAGCTGGGATCCTGGATTATACAAAAAGGAGAAAGTGAGCTGAGCACTGGCATTCCCCAGCCTCAACTTCCAGACTACGGATGCACTGTGACCAGCTCACTCGGGTTCCTGCAGTCATAGCTGCTTCACCATGAAGGACCGCACCCTGGAACTGAGTCAAGATGAGCCTTCTCTCCCTTAAATTGCTTTTAATTTTCTTTCTACTTTTATTTTTAATTATGTGTATATTTGTGTTCTTTAGGGGAGTCAGGGGGCTTGTGCACCTGTGGGTGCCCTCAGAGTCCAGAAGAAGGTTTCAGATCCCCTGGAGCTGGATTTACAGCTGGTTGTAGGAAGCCTGATATGGATCCTCTGAAGGAGTATACATGCTGTTGACCACTGAGCCATCTTTCCAGCCCTTAAGTTGCTTTTGTCAGTGTATTTTCTTACAGCAACAGAAAAGTAACTATGACAACTCTCCACCCTCCATTTCCTCTGAAGCTTCTGCCACCGGGGGCACTTTCTTTTCCTGGTCAAATCCCTTGCTGCCAACTCATTCTCAGTTTCTTCCTGGCTGTTTGAAGCTCCACCATGTCTTAAGGAGAATTTTAGTCATCACAGAAAACAAAAGAGCAACTAAAGGGTACTGCCTACAGTGGCCCTTGTCCAGATAACCAACACTTGTTAGTGTTCTTAGATTTGATTTGATTTCTTTATTCGGTCCTAGAAAGTTTTCTACTTGTCTGTGAGACGAGATTCCCAATTTTAAACTTGAAAGAACATTATTAGATAGAAAATGTTAGCACTATTGTAAAATGTAGTGTCTTTGAATGAAAAACAGAGAATCTTTCACCAGTGCTAACCAGTGCTACAGAGCTCATCAAGCTGATCATCATAAGTTTACCATCCCTTCATTTCGGTTTCCAGTAAGCAGTGGAGAGGTTAATAATGCCCAGGGTGGGAGGAAGGAGAACAAGGAGGCGAAGGGAAGAGGAGGGCAGACAGGCCTCCAACGTGCACAACCACCCATTTGTTCTGCACATCTCTGAGAATGGAAGACAGAGTCAAATGACCAGACTTAAGCCGCCGTCCTCAGTAATTCTCCCTCCTATTGCTCTTGGTAGCTATCTTTATCCACGTACTAATTTGTAGTCAACTAAACCAGTATTACCATGTGCCATCAATGCCACCAGCAGCTGACCCCATGGGCAGTCATTCTGACCCTCTTCCTTCCTGGTGAACAGGCTACTCTCTCACACATGGGGAAGCTGGCCCAGCCTTGCTCCTTAGTCTCTCTAGTCACACCAAAGACAGAAGTCTTCACCAAAAGATCAGCTCACTACCTGAAGTGCTAACCTACTCCTCCGTCATGATGAACTCAAGCTCCTGCCATGCCTCACCTTCTGTCTCATCCTCTGAAAGACCATTTAAGATCTAACTGGCCCAGCCTCTAACCCTCTGCCCCCAGCAGGAATTAATACCCTTGAATTTTGACTATATAATACTGTCCACCAATTTTGGGAAGACAAGGTCCATGTTTAAAGTTTTTTGACACTTGTCACCATTCTGCATACAGTAGGAACCCAATAAATACTTTTTATTTTAAAATTTAAATTGTGTTTGTTTTAGTCATTAAAGTACTCCTTTAAGAAAGTATTTTAAGAGGGCTCTAAATACTTCAAAACATATGATCATATTCTGAGTTTTATTCCAGACAGAGGAAGGAAGTTCTGTTGGATAAACAAGGGGTTTGAGAGATTAATAGTCGAGATAATTATAGTTTTAATATAATTCTAGTTGGCCTAGTTGGCTAGGCCTTTTGAGGTAATGGCCTAGTGTTCTTCTTCTGGACCGTGAAAATTGAGGTGTTCAGGGACTCTGAGCATGTGACACCATGTAGCTGGTGTGTGGTGGACGTAGCTATAGAAATCACAAGCCCATGACCTGCTGCTATGTTCAAGCCACTTTTCACAGGGTCTGGCCAAGGTCTGGTCTCTAAAGCTGGAAACTGACAGAATAAAGAACATAGCACACACCACAGCTCCAGAGTAGACAGAGGGCCACATGATAGAAACTGCTGGAATAAAGAACGTAGCACACACCACAGCTCCAGAGTAGACAGAGGGAGACTAGGAAGGAGTATGCTTACTCAGTGCCACTTTCCACCATCTGAGTGAGGAGTGAGATGCCATCCAGGTTTATGAACTCCTGAGCAAAGGTAACATCGCGGGAGAGGCTGGCCAAGTCCTTCAGGGCTTCCAACTTGGCATCCATACTTGATGACTGTATTCGTTCATGGAGCTGCTGGGCATTTTGAGCCTTGTGGGTGGGGGACAAAAAAAAAACAGAAAGAAGATAAGTACGTGCCATCAACTTGCCATTTTTTTTTAAGTGAATACAATAGCACAAAAATCAATGAGTCCTTGGGAAATAAATATGCGCAGGCCAGAAGCATAGGCCAGATGCGTATGAGAACAGGGTACCTCAAGAGCAGGTTTCCATTGTAAAGACCCCTCCCGCCTGTGTTCCATTCTTCCAGCTGGAAAATGCCAGGGCCCATTTCAGGGAAGAATGAGGGCAAGTGGACACGAATTCTAAAGCTCCCAAACTGAGAGGGTGTGACAGACAGGAAGAGAAAGAGAGGATGTCTACTTTTTCAATAAAATTATTATCTAGAAGTGACAAAAAGCTATTTGCTTAGTTAAGCAATTACACAAATTTATACATCATGATTACCCATTCAGTCAAAACTGAGTAATAACCGCCTGCATTCAAAAGCTTCATTAGACCCACAAATGAGTCTTTGCAGTTTCCAACAGCATGTGTTTCTCACGCACTGGCTACTTGCTGTATGAATTTAAAACACAATAACTATAAGTCCAATTAACAGCTCTTCCTAGAATTAATGTTCTCCTTGCTGGGGCTTCTGCACTTGGATGTTGCGTGCAGAGGAGGGAGGAGTGGAAGTGAGTGGCAGGGGTGAACTTTGGAGAACTACCTGTCCTCGGTCTTACTCTTCTCTTCAAGGTCTGCTGGGGTCTGCCTGCAGGCGGGGCACACAGT
The DNA here is from genome assembly GCA_902168425.1 of Peromyscus attwateri. Lineage (NCBI taxonomy): Eukaryota > Metazoa > Chordata > Mammalia > Rodentia > Cricetidae > Peromyscus > Peromyscus attwateri. The sequence continues at coordinate 1,615 of CABHPP010136307.1, read as the reverse complement.
GGGACAAATCACACACACACCCATCCACCACTGACTTAACTTCAAACCACAGTGGCTGAAGCACCTGCGCTCCTGTCGTCTCTGGCACTTGCTTTTTCCTTTGATGTACTGTGACACTGCAAAGATACAGCAAGATGGGGGCACTGTGGTTTGGAAGTGGTTTGTCCCCTGTGGTTCATGTGTTGGGAACTTGCTCCCCAGTGTGGACAAGTGGTAGGACCTTAAGGGGCGGGGCCTAGTGACAGGGTTGTTTTTGGTCCCTGACTGGTGATACTGTTTTCTTATTTCATACACACCTCACCTCTCCTCTTTATAGGCTCTCCCTACCATGGCTTCCATCATGAGGGCCTAAACAGAGTTGAGTTAACAGTGCCAAATTCTTGAACCTTTGGAACTACAAACTAAACAAACTCCTTGCTTTTATAAATTTCCCAGCCTCAAGTATTTCATTATAATAACAGAAAAAGCCTAATACATGGTGTTTGACATCAACAACCAACCAACTCTGCTGAACAGAAATTTAGTCACAAAACAACTGAAGAACACCCTGTGCTCTGCCATGGGGCTGGATTATAAAGGAGTGGTAGGGAGCAGCCCCTTGTGGAGAGCAGCCCCCTGGGAAGAGAGGGAGGACAACCAGGACCCTGAGGAGTTGTTCTGGAACCAGACAGAAGAGACTATATTGCATCATGTAGTCAGAGCGCACCGGGGTTTCCCATTACATCACCGTCAGCAGTAGAAATGAGAACAGAATAACGAAAGGGGGCCGGGATGAAGGATGAGAACTGGCAGGCCACAAGTCACTAAAAGGCCATTTCCTTAAAAAAGGACATAAGGGAGCTGGATGCAGACCACTCACTCCTTTAACATCATTTAAAGATATTCCATTCTCCAAATATTTGTGGATATATAGAATTACAACAGGTATTTCAAATTTGGATGCTTTGATGACTATTTCAAATTGATATAACACAGACCTAGTATAATTAATCAAAGTGAACCACTTTGAATTCCTTGAAAACTACACTTTTATCCACAAGAAAACATTTTCTCTACAGATCACAACAACTCAGAAACCATCACACTGTCATCAGCAGCATTGATGAAAATTGCTGTGTTTGGTGATATTAACATGATTAACAGCTCACCATCACCTTCCATGTGTTATCACCCATTATTATAAAACCTTCATGAGGTAATTCATTTAATCTGAACTGAGTCCAAGCATATAGATACTTTTTCTTTTCTTCATCTGACAATGGAAACCAAAGTGGCAAGAAAGCCAAGTGACAGACATGCCCCAGCTCGCACAACTCACCAATATTGCTGAAATAAAACCAGGATAGCTGGACTCTGCAGAACAGCCATCAACAGAGGCTCCCAGAACACACATGACCTGAACAGCTTTGAAAGGCACAGATTCTTCATTCATACAATTTCCAGATTTGAAGGCCTAGATTGGGGTCTCCAGAAACTTCTGCTGAACACTCTCAGGCTGCCATGTTGCCTCTTCAAAATCCCAGGCTGAAATGACTGTTCCACATCAACCAGACCTGGCATCTTGCAGCAATATTGGGACCATGCCACACTGATTCTGCTGCCCAGTCACCCCCTT
>CABHPP010136306.1:0-56612 GCA_902168425.1 Peromyscus attwateri | reverse complement strand
TGCTTTCCTTTTGTACTTGGCCCTGAGATAAATGAAATTCCTGTGCTATGTGCCCTCACATGACACACTCCATACACATGAGACAGTGCAACTGTGGATATAAACCTCCAAACAGTGAGCTAAAATAAACTATGCAAGTTGGTCAGTCAAGCATTTCTAACAGTAACAAAAAGCCAAGTAATTCACAGACTTTGTGGTTTCCTTTCTTGCCCCAGCCTCTGGAAGCAACAGACTTCTCAACATTTCTAATTTCTTTGAGTGGAAATTGATATTGAGAAATTAAAATGTTAGACGTACTCATTGTCCTCAGAATGTCTCAGATGATGGGCACCAAAGACACTCCATATGGAATTTATCTTCTTCATGGCAAAAGTTAGCCATTTGGGCAAGAAACTGTTCTTGCCTGGACTGCTTAACAAAATGTCATACAAACTGGACATGTAGGGCCCTTAGAACGGTGACTACTGAATTTTGCAAGGTGAGATGGTCCTTCAGGTTCCTACTTCACGGAAGAATCTGCCAGACATTCTACAGGACACAGGGAAGAATGACTGAGACTAGGTCTATAGGCTTCAGATGATGCCACAACATTGCAGAAGAATTTCGGGTGACTGTCCAGGCAGCCAGCTGTCTCTGTCATTCTAGATTTTTGGAAGTTGCTTACAATGCTCTTCCTGTTTACTTAGGTAATATTATATCCTTCTGGGGTCTTTGATAGTTGAAGACTAAATAGTTATAATTATAATTTTCCTTAGTTGTGATAAAAGATAAATTAGATATGAAACTTTAGACTCACAAATATAGGATAGATAGAATATTTTCTTTAATTTTGCCAAATACAAACAGACTAGATATTGTAACTGTAATTCTTTCTTGATAAATATTTTGTTATATGTAATTTTATTAGGTTAAAGTTAAAACCTTCCTTTTTGATTAGACAGAAAAGAGGAAGTGCTGTGGGATGTCTTTCTATATGCTGTGAATATGTTGCTCTGATTGGTTGATAAATAAAATGCTGATTGGCCAGTAGCCAGGCAGGAAGTATAGGTGGGGCAAGCAAGCGAGGAGAATGCTGGGAAGAGGAAGGGCAGAGTCAGGAGTTGCCAGCCAGATGCAGAGGAAGCAAGATGAGAATGTCTAACTGAGAAAAAGCCATGTGGCTAAACATAAATAAGAATTATGGGTTAATTTAAGTGTAAGAGTTACTCAATAATAAGCCTGAGCTAATGGCCGAGCAGTTTATAATTAATATAAGCCTCTGAATGATTATTTTATAACCAGGACACGGGACTGAGAGGGCCTGGTGGGACTGGAGAAACCTTCTGACTACAGTCTTACCTCATACCAGCTGCATTCAAAGGACTTAGGCGTTCTCTTGAAATCCTCTGAAACACTTTACACAGCATTGAGGATTCTATTCTCTCAGGGTTTGTCACAATACCTTTATAGAACCATCTCTTCCTGATGCTTTCATGGATGGCAGATGTGTCCTCTGTATTTTATGAATTCATCTTTAAGAATTATTCTCACAACTTGTACAAGAAATAGTCCATTTCATCTTGTTTTCAAATTTCACTCCTATAGGGCTTAAAGGTATAATCTATTTTTAGAAATGGCTTCTTTATTGATCTGCATGATCTCTATCAATTACAATACACATTATGCTTTTTTCATTGTTCAGTGATTAAATTAGTTTGTTTTATTTTTTATTTTTTTCTTCAAAAATTAGGACTTTTTTTTATGACACAGTGTAGAAAGAATCTTAAAAGGTCTTATTAATAAAAATAAACCCAGAGCCAGATATTGGGGTGAACACTGAAAGATCAGAGAAGCAGAACAAGCCACAGCCAACCTCACCTTGCCAGTTCCTCAGCTGATCCTGTTTCCTCAGACTGAAAGCCTCTGAGTCCTCATCCAAATGGATCTCAGCTGAACTGTTGGTCAAAAGCCTAAAAGATTAAAAGGACTAAAAGTTCCTGGTCCTCATGCCTTATCTACCTTTCTGCTTCCTGCCATCACTTCCTGGGATTAAAGGCGTGTGTCACCATGCCTGGCTGTTTCCAGTGTGACTTTGAACTCACAGAGATTCGGATGGATCTCTGCCTCTGGAATGCTAGGACTAAAGGTGTGTGTGCCACCATTTTCTGTCCTCTATGTCTGTCTATTGGCTGTACTGTTCTCTGACACCCGGTAAGTTTACTATAATCTTTAAGGAATTCCACAGTTTTTATTTACCTTTCCCCTTTTACCTAGACACTGCTTAACAAAAATTAAATTTCTAAATATATTACTCCCTCACTGATTTTGTTTATAATTTCTGCTCCCATAAATGACCATGTACTTCGTGAATATTCTAAGTTCTGTTCCTGCCTCTCCTTATTTCCTTAATGTCTTTTATTAGATATTCAACCACATTTAAGGTTGCTTGGACATATTATGATGTTAATTTTCTTCTTGCTGGTAAACAAACCAGGACCTCTTGCCTCTTGGTTGCTTCCTCCTGGGCACTAGGCAAGCAGTAGGCCACTAAGCTCCAGTTGTTGTTTGCATTTCCCTGATGGCTAAGGATGTGGAGCAGCTTTGCTTTTTGTGTTTTGTTTTTCCACACATTTAACTCCCATCCTCTCCACAAGGCCTTGCAAATCCACCCCCTCTTCCCTACTCCTCTATTTTGTGTCCTGTTTTCTTGTTTGTTTTAGGAGAGACTATCTCACAGCAGATTCCCTGGTCCTCTGGTTCTTAAAATATTTCTGGGGCCTCTTTCATGTTTTCAGGGCCGTAGCTAAGAGGGTTTGTGTTGTAAATGTATTCATTGGACACAGGCATATATATATGCTCACTGTTTGTATTTTCTTTCTTTCTTTCTTTCTTTTCTTTTTTTTTTTTTTTTTACAGTTGTAGATTCAGTTTGTTTGTTTTTCTGGAATACTTGTTTTTCTGGTGTTTGATTTTTGGAGTTCATTCCGTAGTGTGGGTATTAACCCCCATTTGATGGGTGGTTGATGAGGATTTTCCCATTCTGTACACTGTCTCTTCACTTGGGCATTTGTTCCTTTTCTGGGTGCAGGCTTTTGAGACCTTGCAGACTGCTGAAAACTCTTTAAAAATCACAGCCAGCTACAGCACTTACAAATGATCCAGAGAGGCTACTTTAGTAAAACTTTACAACTTGGTTAAATCATTAAATTAGAAACATTCATGAAATTATTATCTGTTATTTTTATAATTTCCTACTTTGGTGGGTGATTAAATGTCCAATTATGCTGTTAAATTAGATTCTTGAGATGTTAATTGTATTTAAATGCTAATTATTTTAACTGATCTGATGGGTGGTAAAAAGTAACTTGGTCTATCGGGTGAACTGGCTCCGGTCTGTCTCTCCTCTCTAGCTTGTTCACTCAGGATCTAACTGATGTTGGATCCCTTATTATCTAAATACTGGAGTATGGAGGTGATCTTTCCACCAGCAGACGATCCCTTCTGTTAATTGCTGTTCCCTTCATTTTAGCTGTTAGAAAAAGAGATACGTTTACACTGGCAAACTGTATGTGAATTTATTTTTGCTTGAAGTCGAACTGTGGCATTAGAATTGTTGATATCTTTAGGAGAAAAGTTCAGTACGCATATGCTTTTGTTTGACAATAAAGGGAAATCAATGGGTTTTAGTATAAATCACCTAAGATAGAATGTCACCACCTCAGCTCTGCTGGGAACTAGTCAGATCTTCCGTGAAAGGCTTTTACCACTCTGTTACTCATTAACAGGGCACAGTTTACCATCAGAAGCTCTTAAGCACTATGATTAGGGAGGAGTTTGTTTCTCCTGTTTGTACTTTACCTTTCCAGCAATTTGGTTGCTTTCCTGTGTGAAACACTTGTGAATATCTGCAAGACTGTGGCAGGATTCTGGGCTCTTAACTGTGTTGAGCACCAGGCCATTTCCATGGCACAGAACTCAAAATAGCACAGATGTGAGTCTGGGGGTGGCGTCCCTGCAGCTCTCAGGAGCCTTTGTTTGGAGAACACCCTGATTAACCCCCACCCTTCATGGTTCATTGACTCACTGATAGATCAAGTTTAAACTAGTACATATTAGCACATTTGTTACTAACAGAGGAGCAGTTGGCCATTCTGTTTTACACTGCTGGTTCCTTGCAAACTGGCGTGCTAAAAAGGTCTCTACTCCAGAGTATGAATTGAGAGGTTACCAAGGGACTGAGAATCCAGTCAGCTGCATATTAATGTTGACTCATGCTTCTGTTTAAATCTTGGATTATCTACTGGGAAGATGCTTATACTGTTGTACAGTTATGAATAAGTGATCACTGCCACTGTGAAATTCATTTTTTTCTAAGGGTGGGGATTTAAATGTCTCAGTATAGTTTTCTATTAATCAGTCTGTCACTTGATGAGATCCCGACTCTGATGCCTGGTGTTGTAGTAGCCTGAAGTGTTGTTGATCAATGGTTGGATTCTGTGTAGCTGCTGATCTCACATACATCCTCATAGTGTTTCTATATTCCCATCTTCTGTGAAAATGTTTCTGTTCAGTCCAGAAGGCATGCCTGTTTTCTCATCAAGAAAATAAACTATCTCCCTTTCTGTTATCTGTCCTGTGAGTTATTCCTTTTCTTAAAACTCAAAGGACCATGCCCTACCTGCCTCACTTGATTTTCAGAGTCTCTGAGTGCTTTTATATAGTTACAGTTCTTTTCATGGAAAATAGGCTTGCAGAATCATCTGGCAGTATTAAGTGGTGAATTTTGCCTTGGCTTCATTGCTTATCAGGGCCATCCTCTTGGCCACCTGCTTCTCAGCATCCTGAGATGATGAAGGCTGAATGCCCAGTGGAGCTGAGGGATATCACACTGAGTCTAAGACAAGGACTGAAGAATGGAGGCTGCTTTCTGAAGCAAACAGTTTCGTATACACTAAGGGAAGCATTTCCCTCTAGCTCTACTGCTCGCCTTGGATTATATCTGTTTCTGGAAAGTGAACTGATTTAAGTTCTGATCAAAAGGACAAGTATTTATTTCCCATGCTGCTGTTAATTTAGAAAATAATTTGCTAGCTCTTAAATATTTTCTACCACCTTTAACTTCATACACAGAGGATCAGTACGAGATAAAGAATGAGTTGCGTTACCATGCAGTAAAGAAGTTGTTACCTTTCTCATGCTTAGTACCCCTTCCAATGAATTTAGATGTCTGACACAAACCTGTTTTTGATAAACCTTTGGTTCTCCATCAAATATTTATCTTAGCCTTTTCATTTTATTTTAGGAATTAACATAAGTGCTTTATGTTTTTGAATCTGTTTTATACCATTGCAATTTGGAAATTATTCTGTATTACAGTTGGTCAATGTTAATCTCTTTAATTAGGTTTCTTTATTGCAATTGAAACTTCAGTTTTATAATTTTCTCTTTTTATTCCTGGATATATATTGAACATCTACTGTGTGCCAGATAACTTTTCTATAGACTATTAAATAGAGCAGAAAGCAGAATCACAAAGCTTTTGACTCAAGGGGATTCTGTTCGACTAACACAAGAGGAACTGAAAGTATCAAATAAATATATTTCCAGTCTCTCAAATGGTGGTGTGTGTTACCAGGAAATGGAAAAGAAGTGTTTGTCATTATGACTTTTTTTCGATAATGGAGCATACATGGAACTAAACAAATCCTCTTCTCCCCTGTGTTACTTTTAGGCCAGGGTATTTTATCACAGCAACAGAAATGGGACTGGAGCAGCACCTGTCTTTCCATCCCCTTGATTTCATAGTTCCTCCTGCTTTCCTATGTTTGTGTTACACATTGTAGCAATGTGTTACAAAGTAAATGATAGGCAGTGGAATATTTCCAACTGAATACTTTGAAGTGTACCTCTAAAACCAGACATTTCACTAATACCCAGATACAATTATCCCCCAAAACTGCTTGTTATCCCTGGTCCATATAAAAAAGCTCCTGTTTTCTATAATGTATTTTTACTTAATTTCTATTAAGAATCTCCCACTTAATTAAACACATGTGAATGATATTCCCTTTCTTTCCCCAGCTGTTGTGTTTTCTTTGGCATTGACTTTGGAAGAACCCAGCTTATTGGTCCTGTAGACACTTTAGTGGATGTAAGGGTTACTAGAATAGCTTATCTAAACACAGATTGCCAGCCTCCAGAAATCCTGGTGCACTGTATCTAGGGTGCTTCTTTCTAATGAAATGCCAGGTGATGCTTAGAGTAGTTCTGTGATTATACTATCCAGTGGCTTCTTCACGGTACCATGTGGTGATATTGTGTCCCTCAATATATTGTGCACCCTAATAAACTTATCTGGTGTCAGAGGACAGAACAAGCCACTAGATAGACATAGAGGCCAGAAAATGGTGGCACACACACCTTTAATCCTAGCATTCCAGAGGCAGAGATCTGTTCGAATCTCTGTGAGTTCAAAGCCACACTGGAAACAGCTAGGCATGGGTGACACACACCTTTAATCCCAGGAAGTGATGGCAGGAAGCAGAAAGGTATATAAGGCATGAGGACCAGGAACTAGAACCTAGCTAAGCTTTCAGGCTTTTGAGCAGCAGTTCAGCTGAGATCCATTTGGATGAGGACTCAGAGGCTTTCAGTCTGAGGAAACAAGATCAGCTGAGAAGTTGGAAGGTGAGGTTGGCTGTGACTTGTTCTGCTTCTCTGATCTTTCAGTGTTCACCCCAATACCTGGTTCTGGGTTTGTTTTTTACTAATGAGACCTTTTAAGATTCATGTTACACAATGTTGCTGAGGAAAAGAGGTGAAACTCTGATTTTATTTATAGTGTGCTCAGGAAGTCGATACCAGCATGACAACACAAGTCTGCAAGGGAAAACTGGGATCAGCCTAGACGGTAATGTTAGCCTCGTGGTAGTATGTGTCTGATCAAAAGCCTCTGTGGGAAAACACTAAGGTACTCCTCTTAGATTCTAGAGTGGACAGGACTGCACTTTATCAGTGTGGCTAGACTGGGCCCACACAGGTGGGACCAACCACTGTACGGAGAATCTGGAACAAGGGGATTTCTTGAACAGTTGGAAAGAGGCAATGTAAAATGATCATTATTGCTGATAAAAGTAATTGTTAGTCTAGAAAATCTTAAATGGTTACAGGGAAAAACCTGTGATGGAAAGTGGGAGAATTAAAAATAGATTATGTGCAGAAATCGTTTTGATTTCTATAGCCAAAATTAAAGTAAGTAGATGGATGGGAGGAAAGTTATATTGACAGCAACAACAGTAAAGATAAAACAGTACAACTGTTCAGCATTTATCTGAAAATAGTTAGCATGGTACTGAAGGGATAGAGAAGAATTAATTATTTGGAAAAATATGTTTTTGTATAAAAGAAATTGAACATTATAAAGTCTTTAAGGTAATTTTATTTTAATATAATCCTGTAAGATACAGAAGGATTTTTGATGCTAGATCAATTGATTTTAATGATCCTGTGGGATACAGCTCAAGCAAGCACTTAGCGTGTGCAAGGCCCTGGGTTCAATTCCTAGCACCCCAAACAACATCAACAACAACCACAACAAAGTGATATTGACATGTGGCTAAGTGAACAGGTCTCAGACTACATAACTCAATAGATACAAATACTTTTAGCATTTGTGGACATCTAAGAGCAGCACTTAACTCTGTGACATGGGGCTGGGCTTGTGGCTCAGTGACAAGCTCATGCTTCATGTGCACGAGGCCCTGTGTTTAAACCCAAGGTCAAAACAGTGAAAATCCAAAGGAATGAATCAAAGAAGCAGACAGAATCAGTGTGAAACAACTGATCAGTTAATGAATTATGTTGGGTCAGGTGGATTGCCAACCGAAGAAAAAATAAAGTCAAATTTCTATTTTGTTTCATCTACTGAAATAAATTTCAGATAGGATTTTTAAAAATATGAAATTGAGACCACAAAAGTATTAAAAGAAAAGTAGAAGGTTTTCAAGTCTCTAAGAACTTTTACATATGACATAAGACTCAGAGGCCATAGAATAAATGCTAGAGAAACTCAATGATAAGTGTATAAAACTGAGAAATTTCAGCATTTAAAAAATGCCATAAATAAAAACTCAAGGCAAAGGACACCATGTAAAGTCTTTCTAAGTCACACAACAAGCAACAATAATTTTCATACAGGCCAAACCCCTGTTGTAACTAATACAACCAAGAAAACACACAGAAGACACTTCGTTAAATACCAGATCACAGAAAAATGAAAGCAGCCCTTAAATATTTGCAATTTTCCAACCTCTCTCATACGAAAATGCTAAATTGAAACTAGACTGGAATAGTCCTCCTAATGACATATCCTCTGTCAAAGAGTGGAAAGGATCCAACCCCGGCCATCAGAATCAGAGGCAGGCACTTTAACCAATGAGTCATCTCACTAGCACCGAAATTGTCTTTAAAATGAACACACTAGAGTAAACAAGACATATAGTGACTTAGAGTACATATGCAGACTGCTTGTGCGTGTACATGTGTTTCTGGAAGGATTCCTTACAAGTACTTGCCTCCCAGGAGGGAACCTGGGTGTCCTGGAACAGGCAGATTAAGGAGATTTTGAACTCTGTTCCTTGTTTTTGCTTTCACTGGTCTACAAAAGGTCTCAAATACACATTTCCACTGAGGTTATTTGGGGCAAAGGAAAGCACAGTCCTAAGGCCTCACTGGGATCTTGCTCCAGGTTTGGACAGTGCAGTCAGCTGAGCAGGAAAAGCTATGGAGGTCTCTAGCATTAGTCAATGCTACCTTTGTCTGTGGTTGAGGAGAAAGGTTCTTGTAGCCCCACTGCTTAGGACCAGACCTTCCACCCTCCTCTCCAGTCAGAACTGTAAGCAGTGCTATTTCTGTCACAGGACCACAGGAGACTCATTAGGGACACCATCCTCAAGGGCTCTGCAAAACTAACCCAGCACTGTTCCTTGCTTTCTTCAACTCTAGACACCTCCACTTTGTCCTCTGGGATAAATGACCCACCATTAGCAAAGTCTACATTTTCACCTGCTTATCATACTCCTCTACACATGACTATTTGGATTCATTCTTGCCTTAGCAGTGACCCAGCTCTCCCGAGGGCCTACAGCTCCCCCTGCAGTCCTGTCACGGGGTGACCGCCTCTACCATTCACCCTGGGAGATCTTAGAGAATCTTCTTCGACCTCTCTCCCTCCATCCCTGGAAGCACTCAGCGCTGACACCCATCCATCAGGCCTCCAGTTAGCACTGCTTGTTGCAAGGGGTCCTGTACAATTGCCTGGGTCATGCTGTTTTTTTTTTTTTAACCTCTTAAAGACTGAAGCTATTGGCAGTTACTCTGCTATACTATGCTGGAAGGCATTTGATGCATGTTCTCTCAGTCTCGGAATCTTCAAAGCTCTTGAGTGTTTTACTTCATCCACACTCTCCCATAGTCATCTTCTATGATTGCTGTTCTTTTGGACAGGGTCTCACCATACAGCTCTAGCTGACCCAGACATCTTTATGGGGTCCAGGTGGATCCTGAACTCACAATGATCCTCTTGTCCTTGCCCCTTGAGTGTTGGGATTACAGATATGAGCAACAATACCTTGTACATATTTATATTCATAATTCACAATGTACACATTCATAATGTGCCCAGAGCCCTTTAGCATCACATGGAGCTTGTTTAAGTTCTTAGCTTCCCATTTCTACCACCCACAGTACTCTCACTCTCAAGTTCAACACCCCCTCCCCCAGCCTGTTTCATTTGGTCTTCTTAACCCGCCTGATCTCTTCCCTCCTAAAGTCCATCAACCTACTGAGATGATGCTCACTATACCACTAGTTCTAATACATGTTGTGTCTTTCTGTTTCTCCGATGCCTACCCACCTTTGACTCCTCAGGACACTTTTATTTCAGGAGCCATATCTAAAGGTCATAACTTCTAGTCAGTTCTACTTTAAATATATAATCTAATTTTTGTTTTAACATTGATTGCACCCACTCCAGTCCAAGAACAACTGTCTTCTACTCAGATGTTAACCAGCTGTACTGACTTTGTCTTCCTGTAGACCTACTGTGTTCACCTTCTCTATGGAGACCAGAGACAGCCTTTAAAAACCAAAGGTTATGTTACCGCTTTGCTTAAAATTCACCATACGTCTCTTTCTAAGCAACAAAAAATAAAGTCCCTGAAAATACTTGTAAGGCTCTGGGGGACCTCACTTTCCCTTCCAGGGAGTCACCCCTTACCTCTGCTTTCTCTCTGTCCTGTGCTGCAATTTTGTCCTTAGGGCAGATACCTTTTAACCTACTCTGAATTCCTTTGTTTGTGTTCTGCCATTAAGATGTCACCTTTGTAAGGATGGGACTTCACTAATGAAGCCTCAGGTCCCCTGCTTCTGCTTGCTACACACTAGGTATGGGGGTGTTGGTGAAGAAATTGGGATCATAGGAAAATGGAGAAATTAAAGTAGGGTTTTAAACATCAACTGTGTGGGGACTGTCTGTTTACAAAAGGACCCTTAGGCTAATGCCTCACTGCAAGTAGATGGACCAGGGCTTTCCTCCTGACTGTTGGTGCCTGAAGTTTAACGCCAGCTCCTGACTCTGCCATGGTTTAATGAGAGGTCCAGGGACAGCAGCAGTGTTTTCACTGGATCCAGAGACTCACAGGGCATGCAGCTGCAGGTACTTCCATGTCCTGTAAAGGGGCAGAGTTTAGGACTATGTAAATAGCCTTCCCTGATAGTCACCAGATGCTTCTGGTACCCATTACTTCTTGCCTGAATCAATTTTTCTAATGTCTAAAAATAAGATTATTATTCTAAGACACAATTTCCCTATTCATCATTTGCTTAGCGTCCACGTAGCCTGTCAAGTTGAATGTTTAAAAAACCCAGTACAGTGTAACATATTACTGCCAAGTCTCCCATTTTTATCTGATAGTGGAAGTCCCAAGATGTTCCATCAGAGACTTTGTATAGATGGTACAAGCACTAGGTAACAGAGGAGCCTAGAGTAAATTGGGTGCACAGTGGTAAAGGGGATGGACTCTGGGGATGACAAAGCAAGGCTCCTGGGAGAATGTGGGGTTTGGAGCCAGCCTTGAAAAACAAATGGTAGAATTTTGATTTTTTTTTTAAAGCATCTTGGAAACAAAAACGAAAACCACCTGAGTGAAGAAGGACCAGCTTTGGCATCTGATGCCATAATGGGTTGAGTTGTCATAAGGGAATTGAAACAGCCCCAGAAAAGCCTTTGTTGTATTAACACAGTTCTGTGTGTTCCGTTAGGCTCGTATCATGTAGAATCTCTAGCCCTGGGCAGATTGTTAATGAATCAGACAGTAATAGAGGAAGGCATTCTAGGTATGTGGGTGGGGGAATGCCCTACTCAAATACTCTTTTCTTCAAGAGGGCTTTTCCAGACCCCTAAGAAGCAACATACATTTCCCCCTATTCACTTCCATTGTGTTCCATGTCTCTTCTGAGAGTCTAGACGAGTGGTTCTCAACCTGGGGGTCTTGATTCCTTGATCACTTTCATGCTTTCACAGGAATCACCTAAGATCATCCGGTATATCAAATATTTACATTATGATTCATAACAATAGCAAAATTATAGTTATGAAGCAGCAATGAAATAATTTTATGGTTGGGGAGGTCACTATAACATGAGGAACTGTATGAAAGGGTCGCAGCACTAGGGAGGTTGAGGACCACTGGTCCTGACTGTCCTGCACTATTGATTTCTCCTTTAAAGCACCAGCTGCGTCTTCTCTGACTCTCCTTTCTAGGACTGAACACAAAGGTTCAATGAGTCTTACTTGAATGCTGAATGTGAGAGGAGAGGAACTGGGTTAGGATGGGATTTACAGTCTCTGAAGGGCATTTTAAGGGGTCTGGGCAGTGTCCACAGCAGAGAGATGCCAGGGCAGCTTTGGAACAGTGAAGCATGGACAGGAGCTATGCAAACCAGGGGGAGCCCCCCAGCGCACAGGTGCCAGAGCCCAGTACCAGAGGGGATTGATGCTGAGTGACCCAGGAGGCCTGGAAGCTAGCAGACTCCTCAGTGCTCACTCAAATACAAGAACTGGAAAGAGTGAGGCTTGCGGTATGGATGGGGTCTCCGCATGTGTGACCTAGAGAACCGTGAAGCTTCTTATCAAAACAGTCTCCAAAGGTTTCTTGGGAATGTCCAAAGAGCAATAGCATGGCCTGTCCTATTGCTCATCTCAAGCTGTCCCTGAATTCAAAACAGGATGTGCTGGTAAAAGATGTTTATTACATCAAATATCATGAGGGAGGAAAATATTCTCCCTAAGTGAAGCATGAAACACAGAGTTTGATATAAGTGGATGCTTTCTTCCATTTATCTTTAGTGATGGTTTTAGTAAAAACAAATGTTAACTGCTTTTGTAACCTTAAAACTCTGTCTTCTGAGAGCCAGCTTACCATGAAAGAAATGGTCATCAGTTTTCTTTTGGCTCCTGCCCGTTCCTAACAGCAGACAACTGGCCCTGCACCTGCTCCAAGTGGGTTCTCAGTGCCAAGCCTCTTGCCCAGAAAATTGCAGTATCAAATCTCAGTCCCGACTGTGAGGCAACCCATCACCACTAGCCTCTGAGAGGGGATGCCTTCCCAGCCCCTAGGAGAAAAGCACTTTCTTCCCTGCCACCTTCTGGGACTTGAACTCTGACCTCAAGTCTCCTTTCAGCCACCAGTATGCACCGCCCTGGTTGATAACAGCGACTCACCCCTGCTTGCTCAGTCTGCCCCTGGAGTCATTGGGTAGGTCAGAGGGCGGTAGACCTGAGGTCATGAGATGCCCAGTTCCAGTGTAAGTATCTATCTAAGGAGAGGAAAATGCACCTTTTTGTTTGTCACAGCCCACAGCCTGACTCCACAAAGAAGTGCCTCATCTGTGAGTGGGTCAGTGTGCATCAGTATTGCTTCCATGTTTACAAGTCGCTATTATTTATACCTTTCCTTCTGAACAACATGCTCGTTATAATGCATGGCTTATTTGAAGAGGGAAAGCATTGTGTTTTGCCTCTAGGAAACAGGTGGCTAAAAAAAGAAAAAAAAAAGCCACACTCAAGCAAGAATCTAAGATACAAATAGTAAATGCTATTTAGAGACATGTATGATATTCTGATGGACATCTAAGCTTACCTGTTTTCGTTTTAGGTTTCTCAAGCAGGCCAAAGGCTCTAAAGATCCTCCTCAACCCTCAGAGTCACAGAAAGGAGTCTGTCCAAGTCTATTCTGAGAAGGTGGAACCTCTGCTGAAGCTTGCAGGCATAAAGACTGATGTGACAAGTGAGTCATTTTCTCTCTGTAACTTTACTGCTGAAGACTCCACAAGGAGCCCACACAATCTTCCTTCCTAAGCACAAGCAGCTGCTCCTAGCAGTAACGCTTTCTGCAGTGTCCTGTTGCCAGCTCCAGAGTTGTCATGCATTTGCTTTGCTTTTTTATTGTGCTATTGTGTGTTGAAATATCAATATTTTAGACCTCCTTCACAGTAACAATTATTAGGTGTTATTTGAAGGAAGCTATGGCTTTTGACATCTTCAAAATGTTTGCTATATTCACATTTCTGCCTAATGTTTTTCTGTGGCTCTTCCCTTGGGTTGTTTTTGTTCTGACCCTGACCCCTGCTGGTTAGGTCAAAATGAAGCACCAAGCTGCTACTTTTAGTTGATTTAGGAGAAACTGGGAGCTTGAATCCATTGTGGAAACTAAGAGTGTGTTTAGCTACTTGTTAAGGAAGACAGGAATTTGCTAATCCCCAAATTAATAGAAAGAATGTTAGTAATGTCTTTTTGAACATTTAACATTTGAAGACCAATTTCTCCTGCTTTATTAACACTCACCATATGCCCAGCTACTAGGAAGGGTGGACACTGCCTAAAGCCAGAACTTTCCTTGCTTTGTTTATATGGCTTCACCATAGCAGAGGGAATCTGCTGCACACTGTAGCCAGTAGAGTCTATTATGTAATTAAGCTACACGGGAGACAAGCCCAGAGTACAACTGGAGTGTCCTAGTCATAATGACATGTTTTGGGAGGAGGGATCTGGCTTTGCTCAGCTGTGACAGACAGAGATGGGCCTCATAGTGTTAATCAGGTCTTTGAAATGCAGTGCATTGAAGTGCTCAGGTAGAAGGAAGTTCCTTCCTGTAGAAGGTTTGTGGGAAGTTCAGTCACCTCAAAGACATCTGCCACCATGAAAGTTAAAGGTCCCCAACAATGGGGACCCATGCCTATAATCCTAGCACTTGGGAGACTGAGGAGGAAGACTATGGGTCTGAGGTCAGCCTGAGCTACATAGAAAAACTCTGTCTTATTGAAAATAAATGAATAACAAATAGGAGCAAAAGAAAAAAAACTACCTCAAATGAATTCCTGAATTAAATGAAGTTACAGTGGAAAAGTTAGTTTGTTATGGCTATAACTTTGGTATTACAGATGATTCACACAGGAAACACACAATCCAGATTCATCCCTATTGTCTATGGAATAGTTCCAAAGATCAGAACGATTTGAGGTCCATGTTGGGATGAGACAATTAAAAGTTAGATGAATATCAAACTCATGAACAACCATTGTATTTTACATATGTGAACACTACTCAGGAGTTTGCACGGACATGACTATGTATCAATTGTGGGAGCCCGTTCTTGGGTTCCTCGTGGCTTTACCCAGCATGTCCGCATAGAGGATGATTAGGACCACAGGCCTGAGTGCAGGTGTCTAAGATGGTCTGCACTTGGCTGTGCTGGGGGGGGGGTCTTTTGCTCCACCCCCTTGGCGTCTCTATAAATACCCTGAGGCAGAGACAGTCGGGCCCCGTTGGAATAGGTTCCGGGCCCTCTCGAGGCTATCTTTTATTTTCTATCTGTTTCTCTCCGCAAGATTCTCCGCAATAAATCCTTCTATCTAATATTTCCTGCTGCTCACACTCAAGAAAACTCTGGGAAGCTGTGGGGTTGGTGGGTAAACACCCCACAATCAATTAGCTTCTAAATGTCTCATTGGAACCTAGTTACTGTACCTTGTATTTGGAAGGTTGAGGCAAGTACACCACTTGTGCCCAAGCTTTTGAGGTCAGCCTGACAAAGAAGCAAATAATCCCTGTGGCATTGCTTGCTCTGTGCAGAATGCATAGTTATTGAGGATTCAAGCAGATACTTAACACTGAATATTGTGGTTTTGGCATATGCATAAAAACCTAAGATGTCTGGAGGTGATACTAATTTTGATGAGAGGGCTCAAGAAAACCACATGATCCAGATGCTTCTTAGGAGGCAAAGGAGGCAGAAATGGGAGGGGAAAGGAGAGTAGCAGGCATATTTAAGTAAGGGGGCAGAGATAGGAGGGGGTAGTGTAGAAAAGGGACCCATAATATCATGGTATCTTGGGAGTTTATAATTTTGGCTATACCTCCTTAATTTTGAATTTATCTTGAATCTGGTTTGTCCCATCTTCATAAAATAGTTGAAAATTAAATTGCAGCCTCTTTTTTTTTCTTACCTAGTGGGATGAAGAAAGGCATGTATATTATAAGACTCTAACATGCACCAAATTTTCTTTTGGTTTAATTATCTGTCTAACACAGGACAGCTGTTTCCTTTCCTGGAACTGAGGGTAGATTCTCTCTTCATGAAGGAAGATGTCTGAATAGAATGTGAATCCTATTAAGGAGAAAGGGCAAAGTGGCCTTGGGAAGGGCCCCCAGCAATGTGTCCGGTACAAGCCTGAGTCCAGACATGGTTGAACCTTATGTTGCCCTCAGCAATTTGCTTATCACATCTTTTAGTGACTTTTTAAAAATCATGGTGTTGTAATATGGTTTGGAAGAGATGAGTCCACTAACTGAATCAAGATTAAGGGAGGAAGAGGAGGAGGAAGAGGAAGATGAGAAAAAGGGGGAGGAGGAAGAGAAAAAGAAGAAAGCAGAGGATTTTCCTCTGCATATCAGCAAAACATTTACATAAAAGTGCTCTGTTTTTGTCTCAAAGACTAAACAAACATGTGACTGCTGGAAGTGGCTGAGCTTTTCTGCCTACCTTGCTTAAAGTGTCATACAAATATGGTCCTTAGTTTAGGCTCTCCTTTTTGTACAGTTACGTAGCAAGATTGAATTCATCTTTTAATGGAAAGAAAATATATGAAGAATAATTCAAAAGAGCACAGATCTACTGCAGCCCATTGTTTTGACGTGGCCCCTTTGCACTGATGAGTACAAGTGGAATAGGAATTACCTAAATTCTACATGGTAGTTTATTAGGGGAAGTCATGCTGTGTCAGTATTTGGCCTGATTTGAATTTTTGCACCTATGTATAATACTTTTTCCCCACATTTGTTTTAAACATAGATCTTACACATTAATAAATGTATACTTCTCTCACTTCGATTTGTGCTGAAACCCTAGCCACTTCCGAATATAGATCAGCCCTTTCTGAAACATTTGAGTTAAAACTGTAACCCACCGTGCTGCTACTTCTGCCAGTGTAGGATTTTCTCTAACAAAAGCATCAGCAAGGCTTCTGGAAATCCCTCGAAGAAACAGGCATTTATTCTAGTAACATATTGGTCCAATGGTCAAAGAGGAGAATGAATGGTAAGTCCAGGCTAACGTGTAATGTATTCCCTCTCTCTGGCTTTCCAAATAAAGAAGATATTAGAGTTTGTACCTTTAAGGGTGCCTTCAATCTCAGCACTTAGCAGGAAAAAGGTGGATCTCTGAGTTCAAGGCCACCCTCGTCTACAGAGTGAGTTCCAGGACAGCCAGGGCTACACAGAGAAACACTGTCTCAAAAAAATAACAGAAAAAAAAATGCTAGAGTTTTGAGAGGTCATTGGGCGATAGGATAAATTTACAGAACAAGAAAGTAGAAAAGTCAGAGAAGTAGATAAATCTGAGAAAATAATTTTAAGACCAGGTAGTGTCAGTTTTCCTGGTAGAGTAGTGTGGCTACACATGGAGAGGAATTGAAGAGAATATAGCTAGCATTCTGTAGTACAGGGTAGGTGTTTGGCTCTCCCTGTGGCTATCAAGAAGCCTTAGCTTGGGACCCTATGCTAGAAGCCGAGTGTCATGTTACTGAACAACTTTGATGTCCTTGAGTGCAGTCTCACTGCCTTTCTGCACACCAGCAAAGGCACTTCCTCTATGCCTACTTATGTATCAGCTGATCCAGCCCAAGGCCACATAGCGTTCTGATTAGGAGCACTGTTTGTATTACAAATCCACTTGTCTTCTTAGCTGGATGGTTTTGTGCTACTTATACACTGAACAATACAAAGGATGTGAGAGCTGACAGTCACCTCCTGACAATTGTTATCTACTGTCGTAATGTTGTTCATTGTAATAATACAAAATTAGTGCATCCTATCTGGTGTGCAGAGTCACCATGCTCTGCACCCTTCTGTGTATTCACGACAGGCACTTTGGTCTTCAGTTACCCTTTGCTTTGATGAAGGCACTAGACCTTTTCATGGTCATTGTCATCATCACGGTTTAAAGAGGCTTCTTTGAATTTACCCATGATCACTGTCAGCTCAAGGCCCCTGGGGATGTCCAGTCACCAGATAATTCTGCCTCCTTGTGATGGGGAGCATTGTTCAGAAAGTGGGGCTCTTGTGGAATCACATTCTTTTTATGTGGTCATGCTCTTGGCTTTGCGTCCTTGTGACTCTGTGTTCTTTTCTCGTTTGTTCTATGTGGCTCTATTTTTGTAGCTTTCTCCTTCCTTATTTCACCCAGCAGAAAACTAGGCCATCTGGAGAAATTCAGTCACAAAGTATGTGTATGGGGTAGGGACATAAGTTATGAAAGGTGCTAGAAGCTGAGCATCCTGGTCTGGGTCCGCTTTAAGCTTACTGGGATGCCTGTCAGAGAGGAAAAAAATAGTATTTCATTATCCTATCCCATAGCAAAATTTGAGTACCAGACCAAGACATGTTTCTTTGTGTCTAAATCATATTGCATCTGATTTTATTTCAAATTCATTATGGTCATTATTTGCCCTGGACATAGTACCCTGAGGTAGTAACATTTATGCTGAAGTGGAGGAGCGCTGAGGTAAAGAACTGTGAAGTGTGGGTTCCAAATCTCTAATACTGAAGGGACACAGAATGCTGACTTCATTGGAAAAGGAAAGTAGATGGAAAGGCAGTATCGTAGTAAAGAAAACAATTAGTTTTGTTGAGAAACCCTCTTCAAGATTGTTTGTGGTGGGATGACCATGGCTCTGTCTGAGTATGGAGCCCACAAGAACTTGTCTAGTTACTTGTTTTGATTCTCTCTACTTTGCATAGTCATCACAGTTTGTCCTTTTCCCTGCATTCTTTTCCTTTACCTCACTTTTTACTAGTTCATGTCATAGATGCTTTTGTCACCAGAATGTTTTCTGTCTCTCCAGAGGCCGTTTATTTTATTCATCCTATTAAACAGTTTACACCTCTACATTTATTAGTCAGTTTTCAGTGGTTTCCTATTTTTGTTTCAGAAAAATAAGTGATTTATTTTTTAACTTGTTTAATATCCCTTAAGATTCCTGTACTTAGATGTGTTACATTAGTATATAATCAAATGCCAGTTGAGATGTTAAAGAAAAAAAATCAGGATATTTTAACTCTCACTTAAATAAAAAAAAAAAACATTTAGCCAAAACATAACTTTAAAGTGAATTTTATAATATATTTGAAAATTTTGTTCAAAAGTAAGCTTTGGCATAAAACTCAAGTGTGAAAACTTGCTTCACAGCCTATGTGTTTCTTCATAACAACCTTAGTGATTTTGAACATGTGTAAGAACACTTATTACATTGCATGTTACTGATGTACATTTTTATATATATATATATATATATATATATATATATATATATATATATATATGGTTGTAAATGAGTTATCAGCACACATCTTTTATGATAATGTACCCTTGCAACTTTATTAATATTGATATTTTAAATTTTCTTATATCTTTCCTCTGATTGGAATTTATCAGGGATTTCGTTCTGGTGAATAAGCTTGGGGAGAATTACAGTGTAACAGTGCTGGATATAGACTGATTCTCTCAGACACCAAGACTAATAATTTTTAACAATATCCAAAAACACCATAGGAAAAGCTTGAACCATGCTGGCACCAGGGACAGACAGGCATGAAAGATTAATGTAATCTTGCATATAATGATGCACATTCTTACACAAAAAAATCCATCTGCAGTGTCATGTCAGTCAGCAGAAATCTCTGATGGGTGGCTACAGCTGGGCTGCCTCTTCTGGCAGGGATGCCCCAGAAAATGCTAAATGTGCTTGTGATGCTCGGTGCCATCTGCAGTGTGCCCATCCGTCCTGTCTTCACTGGCATTTTCAGTGTTGCATGGGATATTAGGGACTGTGGCAACAGAGATGTGGTGTGACAGACTCGTTTCCTCTGTGGACCTGGGCTCTGGTCCTGTATGTCTGCCTCCCCCCGGGTTTGGGTTTCTTATCATCGGGTTGGCATTCCTGTGTATTTTCCCATCCAGCTCCGTTTTGTTTTTTTTTGAGTCTAGCATCTCCAGATACAAGTTCTTCTGGTATGTAAATCCTACACTAACCTTTCAACTGATTTATTCATGTAAGGTTGCCAAAGTGATTTAACATAGACTGTTCAATGCCAGCAAATATGCTGTATTTTCAAAATACTCCTGTTCCCAAGCTTCTGATCGAAAGGAAATGTGTCTTATTTAGGGAAAACTAAACAAACAGGCACCAAGATAAACGCCCTAAACACTATGTGTTGGATATCCCTAAATGACTTATATAGTTGCAACAACTATGTGGTCTTCTTTTACATAAAGCTATAAAAGACCAGACAATTAACATTTAATCCTTTTTCCTATGATTCAAATATTCAAGAATAAATACTTGTTTATGACCCGACCATATGTTTTGAACATAATATTTTGCCAAACCAAACTTAAAAAGTGTGGATTGTTATTTAAAATGTTATTTTTTGTTTTAATTTAATAGTAACAGAATATGAAGGGCATGCCCTGTCCCTGCTTGACGAATGTGAACTCCAAGGATTTGATGGGTAGGTTATATTATTAATCTTCACATATATAAAAATTATGCTAGTAAAAAATTTCTTAGCTTTTAGTCACATATTTGGGACTGATAATTTTAAAGCATTATAATGAGTTAGGCTCTATTCATATACATATGCTAGTAATTAATGCTAATATATCATGGTCATCCATCTCTAAGGACCTGGCATAGAGAATCAAAAAGAGAAATTAAATTATAAATATCAAGGAACCCTATACTTAACATGCATATATTTGTACTTAAAATCTTTAGTGTTTGGCTCTTACCATGTCAGTATAAAGAAGAACATTGATGAGAACTATTATATTCATCATACAGCATAACAATGCTGTGGTCTTCTTTTGCAAGAATAGCTATCCAATAGTGAATTTTGCTGCGATTGATTGGAATAGATATTTTGTAACAACAAAATCTATTTTCTGAATGAATAAAAGATGCTGGTTTTAATTATCTCATAATTTATTGACTAAGTAGATATGGTTTGGTTTTGTTTGTTTTGTTTTACAGGTTTAGCATTTTATTATGAATGGATTGTCACCATAGTTCTATCAATTAAGGCAACACTGTGTGGCTTTAGTTTTTATCACCAGGGATGAAAAGCAAGTCCTTGTTCTAACTCCCCTGATAACTCTGATGGCTGGGCACTTAACTGGAAGCTGGTTGCTTTCTTGAGCCCTGTATGGCCCCCTACTTTGCTTTCAAGGATTTCAGTACAAAATCTCCCTGATCTGATGGGACTGTCAATTCTCCGCTAAAGCAAAACACTGCACTGGATAACCTGGGGAAAAGCATGGTATGTTTAGTTTGAAAGGGACCTGTGACATGCTTAGATAGGGCACCATTCCCATACCAGGGCTAAGTATAGAGCAGGTGTGCACCACAGCATCCTAAGACCCCCATTGATCTTTTCTTCATCATCTTCAAAAGCCTCTTCCCTGTCTTTGACCGTGGCATGCTGGTATTCCTGATGCTTGAACTCCAGGTCATTTATGTTACTCTCAGCTGTGGTGAACTTCACCTCACCCATTCCCTCACCTGAGAACCAGTGCATGAAGGCCTTGTGGTAGAACATGGCTAAGAACTGCTCTGAGATGCTCTTGAATAGCACATCTGGATGCACAGTGTTGTTGCCAATGAAGGTGGAGGCCATCTTCAGGCCCCAGGGCAGGCTGTCACACATGGTCACCTTGATGTTGTTGGGAATCCACTCTACAAAGTAACTACTGTTCTTGTTTCGGATGGACAGCATCTGCTTGTCCACCTCCTTCATGGACATTGGGTCCCGAAAGACAATGACCATGATCAGGTAGCAGCCCATGGTGTGGTTCACAGGTGGTCATGTTCTTAGCATTGAATATATGCTGTGTAAGCTTGGACACTGTTAGGAGCACTGTACTGCTGACTTCCCAGGGCTGTGAGGTGGGGACAAAGCAGGGCATGAAGGAATGTAGGCATGGGAAAGGCACCATGTTCACAGCCTGCTTTCACCAGGTTGATGTTGAGCTGGCCAGGGAAACAGAGTGATGTGACACTGCTCATGGTACCAGACACCAGGTGATTGGGGTCCCCCTTGATGGGCGTGGTCAGCTTGAGCATGGAGAAGCAGATGTCTTAGACATTCATAACAGGCATTGGAAACTTGCTTGTAATGCCTTGCTGGAGTATGCTGAAATTGCTCACTGGCATTTGAACATTAGGAACAAGGCAAATGAGATACAGCATTGATTTGCAAATGTAATGGATTAATGTGTATAATGAAAACATATTACTTTGGGGAGGGTGTTTATGCAAGACTTGCTATCTGAGAACTTTAAAAGATGATATGTGGATGATTGCCACATGGCAATGGGGAGAAGACCAGTGAACCACTGAGGTCTTGAAAGGCAGTTGATCTTCATTTTCCCCAAAATAAAAAGAAAGCTTTAAAGCTTCCAAGGAAATATAAAGACACATGAAGGGTAGTGTCACCATCAAAGGAAGCACTGAATTGCAGTAAAAACATAGTGCCTAGTGAGGCATAAAATTTAGAAGGTAAAACATGATTAAACAAAAGGGCATATAAAAAGGCTAGATGGCTATACTATAAAAGCATTGACAGTCGAGAGGACAAGGTGGGTAATTACTGTATAATTTCATACCTTGAAGTGAGCAGAAGGATAAATAGGCTACATATGAGGAAATGATCCTGGAAGTGTACATTTAAAAAAAAATGTGTTTGGGAAATTTATGCCAAATGATGAGCGACTTAGTGTGGTCCAAAGTCCCAAGCTACAAGTGTAAGAAGATCATGGCTTCATTCTAAGCCCTTGCTTTGGACCTTGGTTATATAAATAAAAGTCAGGGTAACAGATGTACATGTGAAATCTGAACTTACTCACTGGTGGCATGAGACGCTCTGCTGAGTGTGGTATCTGTCAGTGTCTTCTCTTGGTAATTACACCATATGGGGATCTAGAAAGGCTTTAAGTAGGAAAAAGGATTGTTCAAATTCAGAGAAAGAGTTTTTTTTCCCTTTACACAAACATATTAATTTTTAATTTATTTCCCATGTGGAAATTATTTTGCCCTATGATATTAAAAGATACATAGAGCTTTTAGTTATTACACATTCTTAAACTATTGTGTGAACTGAGTAAGTACATTGATTTGTTCTGTTCCTATGGTATACTGATTTACTTTGGGTGTATAATGATTTTAAATTTCTATTAGAAGTCATCTATGTTCCAAATATTTTAAATAGTTCATTTATTTTGATGGATTTAGCTTTTCTAATAGGAGCTGGTGTGGTTGGAATAACCACCTTAATTAAAGGTAATTCTAATTCCCCTTACTTAGAAATACATGAACTGTTGTGAAACAGTGGAAACATGATTATTTCAACACTTCAAGAGAACAAATCTCTAACAAGAATTGTCCAGACAGGAAATATCCGTCATTGAACCTGTTTAAAGAATGACCACAGGTCTCTGCATCTGCTCCCATCAGTTCTGGATGAAGCCTCTCTGATGACAATTATGCTAGGCTCCAGTCTAAGAGTATAGCAGAATATCATTCAGACTCATTTCATTCACTTTTTCTTTTTTTTTTTTTTTTTTTTTGCTGGTGGTATTTGGTTCTATCCTAGGTCTCCAGGCTATCCAGACTCTGGTTTCTGGCCCTGCAGGCAGTGCCAGGCAGGGGCTTCCTCTCACGGCATGGGTCTCAAGTTGGTCCAGTCGTTGGCTGGCCACTCCCACAAGTTCTGTGCCACCTTTATTCGCAGTGCATTCTGAGACCCACAGACATACATTAGGCAGAGCTCTGGAAATCCTGCAGAAGGGAGAGAGGGAGGATTGTAGGAGCCAGAGGGGTCAAAGACACCACAAGAAAACAGTCCACATGATTAACTAACCAGGGCTCATGGGGGCTTGCAGAGACACAAGGGACAATCAGGGAGCTTGCATGGATGGGTCTGACCTAGGTCATCTGCATTCATGTTATGGTTGTGTAGCTTGGTGTTCTTTGTGGAAATCCTAACATCGGGAGCAGGGGCTGTCTCTAACTCTTTGCAGGCTTTTGGGACCCTATCCCTCCTATTGGGTTTCCCCATCCAGCCTTAATATGAGGGGATGTGCCTAGTCTTATTGTAACTTGTCATGCCATGTTTGGTTGATATTCCAGGGAGGTCTGCCCTTTTCTGAAGGGAAAGGAAGAAGAGTGGATCCAGGGAAGAGAGGAAGGAGGAGAGGACTGGGGGGAGAGAAGGGAGGGGAAACTGAGGTCAGGATATAATATATGAGAGAATAGTAATAAAAAAGAATGACCATAGGAATATTTTTGAAAAAAGTTTAAACAAAAGATTTAAAGATGGAATGTAGCCCAACATGACACTTCATTTTGATGAGTGGTGGAATCACATTCCCTCAGGAGCTCAGCCTGTGGCATCTCTCTTTGACAGCAGTGGAGTTATTGATTGGAAGTGGTTAGTAAGTTATTCATGGCTTCTAGACAGGAGGCTGGGAAGCTGCAGTCCAAAAAAGCTTCAGTGTAGCTTAGTCAGCAAAGTGAAACAGTTTGCTAGATGATGTTTAAGAAATACTATTTCCTAAGATTTTAGAGTTTTTTAAAAACGAGTTCCATATGCTTCTGTGAAGACACATTGTGACATATTTCGAAAGCCAAGAGAAACAGCAGACCAACACTCAGTGACAGCTGGTGTCCCACTCCAGTGTGTTCTAGCAAACACTGGGGGATCCATGGCTAAAACTTGGGGGAGGTTAGGTTCCATATTGCCCCTATTTACATGGTCTGACAAAAAAGTTACGTAAGGGCAAAGAAGAGAATAATGTCAGCTGTCCGACTAGAAGCCATGGCAGTCGCATTTACTATAAGGTGAACACTGTTAAACCAACCTGTGGCATTTATGAAATTGTTAGTATATTAATCTTTGCTTTTCTTTTTTTGTGTGTGTGCGTGTTCATGTGTGTGTGTGTAATTTTCGATTATACAGCATTACTCTTTTGTTCATAATACTATTAGATATATAAACTATAATGTAGATGTAACTTGGCTATCAATGATATTTTCTCAGATTAACTGGTATTTGTAATAGTAAGTTCTTTTAAGCCAAACTCTGAGTCAGAAAACAATCTGACTTTCAACATTTCAAAGATAATATTGATTGTGGTAGAAGATATGCAAGCAATCCCTTAAAAACCTTTGTTATTTTTCTTTTAGAAAAGGAAATAAATGTACCCTGATTCTACTTTTCTAGAAAGAATCATTCTACTGAGTCCAGTGGCAAAGTTTTCTTACTCTGAGAACAGCAAGATTTACCAGATGCAAAGGGGTCATTTGAATAACTTTTCATTGTAAAGTAACTTATTGCAAAAGGGTGAACTTTTCTTCTTTCCCATATTTATATTAAATACGCTCATTGGGTTTATGTCATATACCTGGAGGCAATCTTAACAGTTTGATTAGTTATTTTTCCTCTTTACTGTTACAAAATACTCAGAATCTTTTTAAAAATCAGCTTAAGGGAGGAAGGGTTTGACTTGGCTTACAGTTTGAAGGTGGTACCATCTTCATGGTGGGAGGGCATGGCAGCAGGCATGTGAGGCTGCAGGTCACATTGTTTCCATGGTTACAAGCAGAGAGGGATGAATGCTGGTGCTCAACCCATTTTCTCCCATTTGTATTCAGTCTGGGATGATAGCCTATAGGATGGTGCTGCCCACAGTCAAAGTCTTCCTTCCTCAGTTAAACTTTTCTAGAAATATATTCATAGACTTAACCAGAAGTCTGTATCCATGGTGATCCGAAATCCAGTTGACGATGAAGATTAATAGTGATCTAGTAGTTGTTAACACAAATCAGTATATTCCTTTCTAACTCATTCAATTTCATGTTGACTCTATTGGTTCAAAGTTATTTTCAAAGTAATAAAATTCCCATAAGGTTACATTCTTTGGATTTCATACATTGAATGAATAATGATATATTGAATGATAGATACTTACTAGTGGGTGACCATGCGAAAGCTCCTTAGTCATTCTAAGCCTTAGCTTCCTGATCTGTAAATTGAAGTTATCAATATATCTATTGTCTGCAGCTATCACTTAAATAAGTTAATACCAGGAGAGTGCTGAGAACAGTGCCTGATATGTATGCAGTCATATCTACTAACTGATATTCACTAATGGTACTTAGTCACACTTACTTGTGGTGATATTTTATTTGTGCTTTGATAAATAAAGCTTGCCTGGAGATTAGGGGGAAAAGGCCAGCCATTTTAAGTAAACAAAGTCAGGCAGCACACGCCCTTAATCCGATCACTTAGCAGGCAGGGTCTCTGTGTATTCAAGGCCATACTAGGGAACAGAGCCAATCATGGTGACACACGCCTTTAATCCCAGTACCAACCACAGAGACCTGGAGGTCTGTATAGACAGGCAGTGACAAGGAAGTGAGGTAGCTGGGCTAAGAGCCAATGAGAGGGCAGAAAAGCAAGGCATATAAAGGTGTAGGTAAGACAGGAAGTGGCTCAAATTTGGAAGCTGCAGAGCTGGTGAGGTAAGATTGGCTGGTGGCTATTCCTATTTCTCTGATCTCTAAGGTTTTCACCCCTATATTTGGCTCTGTGTTTTTCACTTAATAAGACCATTTAGAAATTCGTCTACACTTACTCTGTTGTTACAGTTATAATTTGGATTTGTTTCAAAAGATTTTCCTAACTTCTGTATTATGGCAGAGTTTTACAGGTTATTTGTTTATTTCTTTGGCAGAATGCTCATGGAAAGGCCATCTCTGACCTAGCAATGAGGAACATAGCTAGACTGCTGTCACCGGTAGTTATGTGTGGCCATCCTATGTATATAAGAATCAAGCTCTTTCAAGCTCAATTATATTTTGGGTAGGGGGGAGAGTTTATATGCAATGCTGGTTAGATATGAGTTGGGATGTTCACTGTTTACTACTTTGTAGCTCAAACTATTTGGTCTATGGAGAACTGTGGAGGGTCTGGTTTTATTAATCATTTGTACCTGTGTAGTGCTGTCTTCTGAGCCATTGTCCCTTACTAAAGGCTTGAGGTTATTTTGAGTGATCATATCCACTACACAGTCATATACACTATGTAAGTAAGGTCAGAAAATGTTTTAAATTCTAAATTTCATAAATGTCAACAAATTTGCTTTCTTCTGCTTGCTTCTCTGTTTCCAGTGTTGTCTGTGTTGGTGGAGATGGATCTGCTAGTGAAGTAGCCCACGCGCTGCTCCTCAGAGCTCAGAAGAAGGCTGGGGTGGAGATGGACTGCCTCCTGACTCCCGTTGGAGCACAGCTTCCACTTGGCCTCATACCAGCAGGCAAGGAGTAGCTGCAGATTCATTAAACTGCCCCCTGTCCTCTTTGTCTTCTATCCCAAAGACAAAACATCATGACCAAAACCAAGCTGGGGAGAAAAGGGCTTATTTCATCTTACGGCTTACAGTCGATCACTTAGGGAAGCCACGGCCGGAACTGAAGCAGAGGCACAGAAGGGTGTTGCTTACTAGCTTGTTCCATGGCTCTCTCAGCTATCTTTACAACTGGGTACCATCTTCCCAGGGGTAGCACCAACCACAGTGGGCTGGACTCTCCCATATCATTCATTAATGAGGAAAATACCTCATATCCCACAGACTTGCCTACAGGCCAGTCTGATGCGGAGGTATTTTTTTCAATCAAGGTTCCTTCTTCCAAGATAGTACTAGCTCATGCCATGTTGACAGAAACAAATCCGTACAATGTTCTCTTCTGTAATTCCATTTCCTATCTCCTAATAAGACTCAAATGTCTTTGGTTCTGAAACAGCCTCACTCGACATCCAACATTTCCATAAGCAAATGTAAAACATAGGGCAAGAAATTTAATGTTTTGGAGCCTCATTTTTTCTAATCTATATTAGAAGAATCATATATAAATATCCACTTGATTACAAGATTATTGTACTATGAAGTTTGATTTGCATAGACATTTAAGCAATTATCAGTGGAATTTTTATTTCGCTATGAAAAAGTCTAATGACACCCAGAACAAGATAGGAAGTTTCAAAGTAAGACTGCTCTACATATTATGTTTACAGTGTCCTGTGAGGTAAAATGTAGAATTTGGGCAACTGTAACTTCAACAGGTAACTTCCTTCTGCCTGGAGAGAGAACTCAGGACCTGGAGGGTGGTCTCCTTCAAGGCTCTCAGGTTCCTCATCTCTTATCCCAAGCATATCTCTAAAAGCGAAGGCAAACCCTGGAAACGCTTGAAGAATAGAAAGGGCGCCTTTGATAGGAGATGAGAGTGTAATAGTAGGTCAATTGATGGACTCTATATACATGCCACAGAAAGGGGTCTGACTTTGACCTGAGAAGCAGGAGAGAATTATGGGATGTTTTAGATCAGGGAAACCATTCAATGGAACTTAGTCCAAGAGAATTTATTTTGATGCAGGATGCAGAATTACTTGTGGAGAAAGCAGAGATCAAAACAAGGGAAACAGAGCAAGACTATGTACAGTTAAGAAAAGAATGTTATTATGTACATAATTCACTCATTCCACTAAACAATCATAAAGGGAATTTGTTACTTTTTCATTTTAAAGAGTTAGAGTTTAAATTGCTGTGATAAAACACCATGACCATAAGCAACCTGAGGAGGAAATGGTTTATTTCAGCTTAAAGCTCATAGTCTAGTATGAAGGGAAGTCAGGGCAGGAACTTGAGGCAGGAACCTGGAAGCAAGAACTGAAACAGAGGCAATGGAAGAATGCTGTTTACTGGCTTGCTCCTCATGGCTTGTTCGGCCTGCTTTGTTATAGCATCCAGACCACCTGTCCAATAGTGACACCACACACAGTGAGCTGGACTTTCTCACATGAATCATCAATCAAGAAAATGCCTACAGCCCAATCTGGTTGGGCACATTTTCAATTGACATTCCCTCTCCCCAAATGACTCTGGCTTATGTCAAGTTGACATAAAACTAACCAATAAAAAATCATTATGTATAATTGTTAAGACAAAAACATGAAAATACATTTTTCTTATGAAAATGAAAAAATATATGTGTTTAAAAGAAAATTCAATGTGCTGTTTAATAACCATATCCATGCCATAAATTTAGAATTGCTATTGCAGAGATAGCTCTACTTATGTGTTTAATATGTGAGTGGTTCCCTAAGGGATTAGCTTTAGGGTTTTATTATTGTAGAGCATATTTGTGATTTTGCAAGTACATACATTATTCAGTAGATAACTATAGAAATATCATTAAAAAAAACATAACAGATCCAAATGCCTTTGTAAAGTATGAAGTCTTTTACAAAGCCAATAATTTAAAGGGGGAGAGAGATTAGAATATATCCTGACAATTTAAAGTACTTACAAAAACCAATAATGTTCTCAAAGAAGACAACAAAACAGCCTTGACCAAAAAAGGGGGAGGGGAGGCAATTTGGACCATTGTTTCATGCTGTTTTATTTTTTGACCTTCAGGGTCATTTTAGTAGGTCTGCCTGTAGCTGGTGGAAGCTTCCCGGCAGTATATGTGCCCAGGCTGCAATTCTTCTCATTAGCACTTGGATCTCTGAGGTCATTCACTAACCACCATAGCTCAGAAACAGAAAGGGCATCTTCTAAGAAATGTGCTTTTGACATGTAGGGGAGCTGCTTATAAAAATTGGTCATTATGTCTATATTATGTAACCAATTTTTACAAATGCATAATGTTGAGGCATTGGGAATTTTTTCCCCTTAATTTCAAAGCCTATTTATAATTTGAAAATATCCTGTTATTCAGTGGCTATATCCAGGAATGGCATTGTCATCTTTTTGTTTTGAAGAACAGCAGGCTGCCAAACTCTGGTAGTTGGATAGGAGTTGCAGCTTGCTAATTCTGTCTAATAGGAAGGGAAAGTCATGTGTGGGGTGTTTTAATACAGGGATGCTATGCCTAGTCAGGGCTTTTGATGAAGAATGGGAACAAGAGCTAGGCAGGAAGTTTCCAAGCTGCCCATGAGTAGACAGAGTCTGCCTTTGAAGCCATTTGCCTCCTGGAGAGAGACACCCAGAGGGAGAATGTTTAGTAAATTACTCCACTGAGCCAACAGACTAAGCTGCTGAATTATCCTCAGACTCCAATGTATCAGATGTAGGAAAGCCAGTATTTGAACTGCTGGCCATTAGGAATTGTGTTTGTTGCTATGGGAACTGGTGCTAAGGAACTATACAGACAGAGTCTGATTAGAAGGGGATGGGGGATAGTGAGAGAAGCCCGAGAGGACATAAAAATAAAAAAGCAATCCGGTTGTTGTAAAACAAGACCTAATCCACACACTGATGGCTCTGAATCATATATTCCTGTAGAGTTTGCATAAATAAATTTCATGCTTTCCAATTAATTTGGGTAGAATAAGATATTGCCGAGGGACTGTTAATTTCTATGATATTTAAGGAAAAGAAGCGATATGTAGGTGCTGCTTTCATGAGAATTTTAGATATGCTTGACTAGGAAGTCATTACATCACATTTATCTGCTTGGATGTAGGAGACATTAACAGCCTTATGAATATTCATGCTGTCTGGTTAATTAAGTTAATTGTTCTGCAGAAGTGCTTGCACTTCCAAGGACAATTTTTTCATTTATTTATTTATTTATTCATTTATTCATTTATTTATTGCTTCTGTGGGTGCTGCCTAGTACATTACCAGTCAGGGTTTCACTTTATCTTTCATGAACTGCTGCCCCCCACCCCCATCTCAACCCAGTTCTTTGTTTTTAGCACATTTCAGCAGGTGTGGGGGAGGGGCTGGTGGGCAAAGTTACTGGTGGTGTTCAGAAAAATAACTTTTCCTGCTAATTAAAATGTTTACCTTCTGCTATTTTTGTGAACAGTGTAGTGGGGACATCTTTTCAAATAGTGTACAATTTCCTGGAGGAAAAAATATTATCTGTAATTTTATGATGTCAAATGCATTTTCTCATGAACTTTTATGTTTTCTTCAGAATATTAAAGAAACTCATGTTCAAAGATTAAAGGTAACACATTAATGTGTAGATGATGAATGATTTCTGACATCTGGTCATGCTTCCTATGACAACTAATTGTGTTGGAGGACAGTTGCACAACCTGACAGGTCATGAAGCAAACTGATTTCTAGCATCTCAAAAGGATATTGCTTGAGCACTCATCATACTTCAAGATCATGGGGAGCTGTCTTCACTTTTCTTGAGTCATGATGCATGCTCTTAGCTATTGTGACTAGCGTCATTACATTATATATCTTAAAGTCTTTCCAGAAGAATGGTTTTACAATCTTCTTCAACCCCAGGAATGGAGGAAATGACGTTATGAAATTCTACAGTCAATATTACTAAAGACCCCCCTCTAAGTATGTCTCCTTTCCAAAGCTTAAATCTGATGCAGCAAGAAAAAACTGATTTGTTTTCCTTCTGGATAATTACAGATTCATCATGAACCATATGAACAATACTTAGGCAGTAGGCTCCAAAAGTTCATGGAGAGTTCTAGTCAAAGGTCCCCAGAGTAAAGGGTTCTAGACTACCTGTTTGCAGACCAAGAGTGCAAAAATCACCCTGTACATTTGTGAAAACATTTACCTGGGTCTACTCTGTGTGCTCACACACATACTCAATTCACATCACAAGTTGGAGGTGAAACCTAGGAACCAGGTGATGTTGCTACTACTTATTTATAGACTGCGCCTTTATAAAATTCACCTGGGCATCTTAACTGTGGACTGATTCATTGTATCTAATGTGAGGCTTGAGAAACAGGTTTTTCTTAAGTTAATTTATTTCTATCATAATTGATTTAAATGGCTTTTCCTTGCTCATTTTGAAAGGACTGAAAACTGTCCATGATTACACGTACAACATGCTTTGGAATATATAGACACCGTGGAAATACTGAATTGGACTAATTACCATATTCACTCCCTCACATAGTTATCATTTTCTTATGTGTGAGAAAATGAATTCTACTCTTAGCAATTTTCAAGCGTGTTACACGTGAATTGTAGTCACCATGTTTTACAACAGAACTCTTGATATTCTGACATGGGCTTTGTCTTCTTGACCAGCATGGCGCTACACTTCCCATCTCTCCACCACTATTACCTGCTCCCTGCTTCTGTGAGTTCAGTTTTTTTTCTTTTTTTCAGATTCCACATTAAGTGGGATTTTTACAGTGTATGTTTCTCTATACCTGTCTGTCTTATTTTATCTGACATAATATCCTTCACATTTGTCCACATAGTCACAAATCACCAGGCTATGTTCTTTTACAAGGTTGCATTCTTTTATAAATATATATCACATCTTTCTTTATGCATTCATATCTTGGGCATAGAGGCTGATCCTAAATCTTGGCTATTGTGAAGAGTGGTGCATGAGCATGGACTTGCAGGTGTGTCCTTGACATGCAGCTTTCATTATTCTCCCAAGTCTCCTCATCCTGTTAGTCACAATACTACTCTCTTAATTCTGCTCTTATGCAGTGTGTGTGTGTGTGTGTGTGTGTGTGTGTGTGTGTGTGTAAGAGAACACATGTTACAGAATTTTATTCTTGTGGCTAAATAACCTCCATTGTGTCTGTATTCCACATCCTCTTTACCCATTCATTTGTTGGGGCTATATAGGCTGATTGATCATTTTAGTTATTGTGCATAGTGCCACAGTGAACATGGAAGTGCAAGTATCTCTGTGGTAGTTGACTTAGAGTACTTCCAGAATACACCCAGGCTTATATATCTGGGTCATATGATAGTGTTATTTTAGGTTTGTTGGAAAGCTTCCATATTGATTTCCAAAGTCTATGCCAGTTTACATTCTTACCAATGGTAAATAGGGTTTCTCTTTCTCTACATCTTAGGTAGCTTTGGTTGAAATTTGTCTTCTTCCTCCCTCCCTCCCTCCCTCCCTCCCTCCCTCTCTCATATATTGCATCCTAACCACGGTTTCCCCTCACTCCTTTCCTGCTAGTCTCCTGCCACACATGCACCCTCTTCCCCAGATCCACTCCTCCTCCTTTCCCTTCAGAAAAGGGCAGGCCTTCCAGGGATATCAACCAAACATGGCATGTCAAGCTATAATAAAACTAGGCACATTCCCTCATATTAAGGCTGGAAGAAGAAACCCAATAGGAGAAAAAGGGTCCCAAAACCAAGCAAAAGAGTCAGAGAGTCCCTGCTCCTGCTGTTAGGAGTCTCACAAGAACACCAAGCTACACAACCAGAACATATATGCAGAGAACCTAGGTAAGATCTATACAGATTCTCTGATTGTTGCTTCAGTCTCTGTGAGCCACTATGAGCCCTGATTGGTTGATTCTGTGGGCCATTTTCTTGTGGTGTCTTAAGCCCTCTGGCTCCTACAATCCTTCCTCTCCCTCTTCCGCAGAATTCCCCAAGCTCCACCTAATATCTAGCTGTGGGTCTCTGCATCTGCTCCCATCATTTGCTGGATGAAGTCTCTCTCATGATGATTATGTTCAGCTCCAGCCTACAAGTATCACTAGGAATCATTTTATTGACATTTTTTTTTTATCATGTTTGGTTCTCATCCTTGGTCTCTGGGCTATCCAGACTCTGGTTACTGATCATCCAGGCAGTGTTTGGCACAGGCTTCCTCTTGTGGCATGGGTCTTAACTTGGACCAGTCATTGATTGGCCACCTCAACAAGTTTCTCACCACTTTTACACCAGCTCATCTTGCAGGCATGACTAATTGTGGGTAGAAGGTTGGTGCCCCAATCCCACCACTGGAAGCCTTGCCTGGTTACAGAAGATGGACAGTTCTGGTTCCATGTCCGCATTACTAGAAGTGTATGCTAGGATTACCCTCATGGACTCCTGGGAGTTTGCATTGCACTAGGTTTCTATTTCACCTCCGAAATGCCACCCAATTCCAGTTGTCTCTCCCAGTACTCTCCCCCTCACCACCTAATTCACCCTGCTGCCATCCCCACTTGCCCTCAGTCTACCTACAAAATCTGTTCCATTTCCCCAGTTGGGCCCTTCTTGTAACTTATGCCTCTCTGGGTCTGTGGGGTGTAGCATGGTTATTCTTCACTTTAAGCTAATATCCACCTATAAGTGAGTACATACCATGTTTTTCTTTTGGGGTCTGGGTTACTTCACTCAGGATGTTTTTTTTTTTTTTTTTTTTTTTTCTAGTTTCATCCATTTGCCTACAAATTCCACATTGTTTTTACTTTAAATAGCTGAGGAATACTTTATTGTGTAAATGTACCACATTTTCTGTATTCAGTCTTTGGTTGAGGGACATCTAGGTTGTATCCAATTTCTAGCGATTACAAATAAAGCTCCCATGAACATAGCTGAGCAAATGTCCTTGAGGAAGGATAGAGCCTCCTTTGGGTGTATGTCCAGGAGTGGTATAGCTGGGTCTTGAGGTAGATTGATTCCCAATTTTCTGAGGAATCTCTCTCTATATTTCCATAATGGCTGTACAAGTTTGTACTTCCACCAGCAGTGATAGAGTGTTCCACTTTCTCCATATCCTCACCAGCATGAGCTGTCACTTTTTGTTATTTATTTTATCGATTCCACTGGCATAAGATGTAATCTCAGAGTCATTTTGATTTGTGTTTCCCTAATGGCTAAGGATGTTGAACATTTCTTTAAGTGCTTCTAGGCCATTTGATATTCCTCTATTGAGAATTCTCTGTTTAGATCTGTACCCCTTTTTAAACTTGGATTATTTAGTTTGTTGATGTCTTGTTTCTTGAGTTCTTTATATATTTTGGATATTAGCCCTCTGTCAAAAGTGGGGTCGGTGAAAATCTTTTCCCATTCTGTAGGCTACCATTTTGTCGGTGTCCTTTTGACAGTGACTTTGCATTACAGAAGTTTGTTAGTTTCGTGAGGTTCCATTATTCATTGTCAGTCTTAGGGCCTGCGCTATTGGTGTTCTGTTCAGGAACTTGTCTCTTGTGCCAATACATTGAAGGCTACTCCCCACTTTCGCTTCTGTCAAGTTCAGTGTGTCTGGTCTTGTGTTGAGGTCTTTGATCCACTTGGATTTGAGTTTTGTACAGGGTGATAGATATGGATTTATATACATACATTCTTCTACATGTCAATATCCAGTTAGACCAGCACCATTTGTTGAAGATGCTTTCTTTTGTCCATTGTGTATTTTGGCTTTTGGTCAAAAATCATGTGTCCTTAGGTAAGTGGATTTATATCTAGATCTTCAATTTAATTCCGTTGATCAACCTGTCTGTTTTTAATGCCAATATTATGCAGTTTTTATTGCTATTGCTCTGTAGTACAGTTTGCAATTGAGATGGTGATAACCTTGGAAGTTCCTTTATTGTACAGGATTATTTTAGCTATCCTGGGTTTTTTGTTTTTCCATATGAAGTTTAGTATTGTCCTTTTAAGGTCTGTAAAGAATTGTGTTGAGATTTTGATGGGGATTACATTGAATCTGTAGATTGCTTTTGGTAAAATAGCCATTTTTTACTATGTTAATCTTACTGATCCATGATCATGGGAGATCTTTACATTTTCTGATATATTATTCAATTTCTTTCTTCAAAGGCTTGAAGTTATTGCAATACAGGTCTTTCACTTGCTTAGTTAGAGTTATCCCAAAATATTTTATATTATTTGTGGCTATTGTTTCCATGGTTTCTTTCTCAGCCTAATTTTTGTTTGTATATAGGAGAGCTACTGAATTTTTTGAGTTAATCTTGTACCCTGACACTTTGCTGAAGAGATTTATCAGCTATAGGAGTTCCCTGGTAGAATTCTTGGAGTTGCTTATATATACTATCATATTATCTGTGAATAGCAATACTTTGACTTCTTCGTTTTTAATTTATATCCTCTAGATCTCCATTAATTGTCTTATTGCTCTAGCTAGAACTTCAAATACTATATTAAATTGATATGAAGAGAGTGGACAACGTTGTCTTGTTTCTTATTTTGGTGGAATTGTTTTGAGTTTTTCTCCATTTAATTGGATGTTGGCTATAGGCTTGCTGTAAATTGCCTTTATTATGTTTAGTTATGTTCCTTGCATCCCTGATCTCCCTAAGACTTTTATTATGAAGGGGTGTAGGATTTTGTCAAAGGCTTTTTCAGCATCTAAATGAGATAATCATGTGAGTTTTTTTTTTTTTTTCATTCAGATTGTTTATATGGTGGATTACATTGACAGATTTTCATATGTTGAACCATCCCTGCATCTCTGGGATGATCACGGTGGATGATCTTTTGATGTGTTCTCAAAATTGGTTTGCCAGTATTTTATTGAATATTTTTCCATCAATATTCATGAGGGACATTGGTCTGCAATTCTCTTTTTTGTTGAATCTTGGTGTGGTTTTGGTATCAGGCTCACGTAGCCTCACAAAATGAATTTGGCAATGTTCCTTCTGTTTCTATTTTGTGGAATAATTTGAGGAGTATTGGTATTAGTTCTTCTTTGAAAGTCTGGTAGAATTCTGTGCTAAAACTATCTGGCCCTG
Organism: Peromyscus attwateri; assembly: GCA_902168425.1. Taxonomy (NCBI): domain Eukaryota; kingdom Metazoa; phylum Chordata; class Mammalia; order Rodentia; family Cricetidae; genus Peromyscus; species Peromyscus attwateri. Next base: position 20,464 of record CABHPP010136306.1, on the reverse strand, counting down.
GGCTTTTATTTGGTTGGGAAACTTTTACTGACTTCTTCTCTTTCCTTAGGGGGTATAAGTCTATTTAAATTGTTTATCTGACCTTGATTTAACTTTAGTAAGTGGTATCTATCAAGGAATCTGTCCATTTCTTTTAGATTTTTCCAATCCAGCGGAGTACAGGTTTTTGAAGTATGACCTAATGATTCTTTGAATATCTTCAGTGTCTGCTGTTATATCCCTCTTTTTGTTTCTGATTTTGTTGATTTGGATATTATCTTTGTGTCTTTTAGTTGGTTTGAATAAGGGTTTGTCTATCCTGTTGATTTTCTCAAAGAACCATCTCTTTGCTTCATTGATTCTTTGTACTGTTCACTTTGTTTCTATTTTATTGATTTTAGCCTTCAGTTGGATTATTTCCTGCCATCTACTCCTCTTAGGTGTATTTGCTTCTTTTTGTTCTAGAGCTTTCAGGCATGCTGTTAAGTTGCTAGTATGAGATCTCGACAATTTCCTTATGCAGGCACTTAATGCTATGAATTTTCCTCTTAGTACTTTCATAGTGTCCCATAAGTTTGGGTATGATGTGCATTGATTTTCATTGAATTCTAGGAAGTCTTTAATTTCTTTCTTATTTCTTTCTTGACACAGTAGTCATTCTATAGAGAGTTGTTCAGTTTCCATGAGTTTGTAGACTTTCTGTTACCTGCCTCTGTACCATAGTTAGTAATGAGAGACATGAACTAGGAAGCTGCTCTTACCTCTGTTCTAGTTTCTCTTTTTAAGTTCTCTCAGGTTGTAGGTGGAAACTCATGCCCCATATTGGGCACCAAATATATATGTAAGTTTTCATGTGTCCCACCCAGTCCCACAGCTGCTCAGTCCCAAGTAAACACACAGAGGCTTATATTAATTACAAACTATATGGCCTATGGCTCAGGCTTCTTGCTAGCTAGCTCTTATAACTTAACTCAGCCCATTCCTATTAATCTATGTTTTGCCACGTGGCTTCATGGCATTACCTGCTCTCTCACATCCTACTTTTCTTGGCAGCTGCTTGCAGCATCTGCCCTGACTCCACCATTCTCTCTCTATCTCTCTTGGATTTCCTGCTTGGCTCCATTCTGCCCTGACATAGGCCAATGCAGCTTTATTTATTAACCAATGGAAGCAATACATATTCACAGCATACAGAAAAACATCCCACAGCAAGGACATAATTTTAAAAGTCCATAGTTTAACATAACTATTATGAACTCATAGATAGTGCCTTATTCAGCCATCATCAGAGAGGCTTCTTCCTGCAGCAGATGGGAACAAATATAGAGCCCCATAGCCAAACATTATTTATAGAGAGAGAGGGAGAGAGAGACCTTGGAACACACAGCTTCGAATGGGATGTGTCCATCAAATCCCTCCCATCAGAGCTCAGGGGAACCCTTGGAAGATTAAACAGAAAGAAAGTGTAAAAACCAGAGGGGAAGGAGGACACCAGGAGAATAAGGCCCCCTAAATCAACTGAGCAAGGCCCATATGAGCTCAGAGACTGAAGCAGCAAGCACTGGGCCTACATGGGTTTTCACCGGGTACTCTGTGTATACATTACAGCTTTTAGTTTAGTATTTTTATGGGACTCCTGAGTGTGAACGAGTGGATCTTTGATTCTTGTGCCTTCTCTTGGGCTTTATTTTTCTACCTTCTATTGGATTACCTTGTCCAACTTCAATTTGATGGGTTTTGTTTAATCTTATTATACCTTATTTTTTATGTTTTGTTGTTACCTCTTAGCAGCCTGTTCTTTTCTAATGAGAGACAGAAAGAAGGGAGTGGATCTGTATGGAAGTTGAGGTGGGGAGGAACTGAATGGAGTAGAGGGAGGGGAAACTTTAATCAGGATATATTGTATGAGAAAATATATTTTCAATAAAAGGGGGGGAATTCCAGTTAATAGAAAAAGAGTCAAAAAGTTTTAAAAATGTAAAAGGTTATAAATGCACAGGAAGCTAAAGTTAACTTAGTACTAATAAAAACTTTAAATTTACTATAATACAGGAGTATACCATTTATAAAATTGATAATAGTGTGCAACATTGTCCAAGTTCTTTACACCCATGCCTTGATTTAATCAACCTCATTTCTGGAAGCCCCACTCATGGTACATAAGCACCTTTGATTGTTGTTTTTAAAATCCTTCTTGGTATTTTTCCTCTACTTTAGATATAGCCTTACCATGGTGTTAGGGTTATCTATATTGTCCAGCACAGTAACCTGGCTTGAAGCTATGAGCAATGGCATATAGTTTAGGTATGTTCAAGGTTATACCATTCTGGATTGTGTGAATCTGCTCTTTGATGTTGGCATGGTGACAAAGGCACTTAAAAACGTATTTCTCAGGCTGGGTCGCCTTCACAAATGACACTTGTCTGTATTTTGGATGTAAGCTCCTTATCAGCTATGGGCTTTCCCATGTGTTTTCCAGTTCTGTTGGTCATCTCCAACTCTAGAGTTTCTTGATCTATGTGAAGCTTTTCAGTGGGGTATAATCCTATGTGTACATTTTTCCTTTGGAAATTAGAACAACAGCATGGCACTCTCCCCCTCTCTTGGCTCCCACTAATGGTCTGGCAGTATCTAATCAATTGTCAGTTGGGTTTAGGTACAAGTTATGTGAGCGTCTGATTTCACTCTCCTGCATGTGGACATCCAATGTCCAGTTTTGGTGACTATAACTTCCTTTTGTTGTTTTGATTTTGTACGTTTATGGAATATCAGTTCACCATAAGTGCTGGAGTTATCCATTTAGGGTCTTGGTCTTATATTCTGTTGATATATATATATATATCTGTTTTTAATGCCAGCAGCATGCTGTTTCAATGACTAGGGTTTTATAGTAGATTTTGAAGTTAGGGTGTAAGCTCTATGTAAATTTTCATAGAGATTGCTTTGGATCCTTTGATAGGGACTACTTAGGATAGTGCCGATATTTTAGCAGGATTATCTCCCCTAGTTTGTGAACACAAGATAGCTATGCATTTATTTCTGTCACCTTCAATCTCTTCCATTGATGTTTATAGCTTTAAGCTTACAAGTCCTTTATTTCTTCAGGGAAATTTGCTCCTAAGTATCTTTGGTAGTATTTGTAAATGGCTTATTGTCTTGATTTCTTTGTGACAGTTTTCTATAAGTAAATAAAAACATTATATGTACATATTAATTTTGTATCCTGCAACTTTACTGAAGTCTTTGGGGTTTTCTAAATGATCATGTTATTTGCACCAATGATATTTAACTCCTTCTTTTCCAATTTCTTTATCTAGTTCTCTTGAGTAACTGTTCTGACCAAAACTAGGATGATTTTTATATCTGTGTGCTGTTCACAATGGGTACCTTCCAGCAAACAGTCATATTGTCATATTTTAAGTAATTAGAGTCAGAGCATAGCTTGTTTTTGGTAAATCAGTCGGAATGACTTTAGCAGTTAGTGAGGTGAGCTTTGGTGGCATTGTATTGTTATGGCTAGAGTTTGGGTTTAATTATGTTTATTTGACATTAGTTATTAAAATGTGCTTATTGTTGTTTAATGTTTGGTTATGTGATGCTTATTTCAATGACATCTTAGTTGACAGTAGCAGCAGCTGAGATGTTTCAGCTTCTGCAACTGAATATCAAAGGACAGTTGTCGGTGACACCACTGAAGTGCTTGGTCGTGGTCCCAGAAGTGCCCCTGGCTAGCCAAATCCAGGGTATTGCCCAATTTACCCTCTTCCCATGCATTCCAATGTTCTTACTGGCCTTGAGAGAAGGAGTGGTTACTTCCCCCTTTGGAAGCAAGCCTGTATGATGTTGGTCACATCTAAATATCACAGGACCTTCACTAGGGAGCTTTTCCCTTCAGGGAGTAGATGGAGGAATCCTAGAGTATTTAGATTAGCCCAATGATTATGAAAATCAGAAATTATATCTTGTACACACATTTTTAGATGGCAATAATCAAGTTAAGTATTCTCCTCACATGAGACAGTTTTCCACTCAGATGTAGAAAGGAAACCCATATGAAGTGAGAGTTTTACCTCTAAGATTCACAGAATGTATTTTGAACATGTCTGTCAGAGTTTAAAATGATAAGGTATTTTTTCATTCTTGACTGAATTTTTCTTATTTATATATCTATGCATTTCTTATTTATATATCTATGTCTTTGCTCAATACAGACATTCTTCTGCTGTTAGTGCCCATTTTTGTATAGAAGCTAAAGGCTTATTCATTAAAGTTGGATGGAATAAGCCTCTACATAATTGTAATTTTGAAGGGAGAATATAAATATCATGATCAAAATAGCTATGAGTCAATAAACTATTCTCTAATTTGTGGTACCTGAGAGAGGCCTTACATATGCTAGCCTTATAAGCACTGTATCACTGGGCTCCAGCCGATTTTCTAATATTTTGTGGTATTTTCTAACTTTTATTTATTTAACTTTCTTTTTATTTATTCTTTGTGTCTTTCACATCATGTCTCTACATCATGTCTCTTGATATCACCCACCCACCCCCACCTCCCAAAAAATAAAACAAAATAAAAGAAAGGGGGAAAAAAGGAATAAAGGGATAATCTTGTCATGGAAGCTATAGTGTGGTACAGTAAGTCACACAGTAAACCCCTTTATCCATAGATTTTTACATATAGGTGTTCATCACAAAGAATTATTGGTCTGGTCGAGGCCCCTGGTCTCTGCTATACCACTGACACTGGGCCCTGACTGAAACTGTTCCTGGACATCCCATTGCTGCCCTGTGTCATGGAGATCTTGCAATCCTGGGTCTGCAGGACCGACTCCCAACCCCCATGTCACCCTGTCATCCAGGAGTTCACAGATGGGGTGGATGTTGGGGTGGGCCAACATATAACTCTGGTTCTGGGCCTGGGTAGTTGCAGGGTTGGTCAGTCTGTCAGCTCTCCCATGTCCTTGTCACCAGGGTAAGGTTTCCAGAATTGCTCGGCTAGTTCACCGTTTGCAGCAAAGATCAAGTGGGGGGGGGCTATTTCTCTTGCTTTCGTGTCCTCAGGATCTGTCCTCCCACACTTACACCTTCAAGGACAGCTCTACTGTGTTGCCCAGGTGAGGTGTAGGGGCTGCTCCCGAGGGCTGCAGCTGATGAGGGGCAGGAGCAGCTCTCCTGCTCTTATGACCTCAGGGCCAGCTCTTCCACCTGCCTTAGGTGTTGAAGGGCTGGGGGGTGCAGTGGGGAGGAACATCTCTTCCCTGCTCGTGTTGCCATGTGACAGATGAGTGATGGGGACAGCTCTTCCATGTTCACAACATTGGGACTGGCTCCCTCACACCCCCACCAGCAGGCTCGGCTCTGTTGTGCTGTCCAGGTGAGGTACAGGGCCTGCTCTCCTTAGTGTTGCAACTGGTGGGGGGCAGGAGCAGCTCTCCTGCTCTTATAACCTCAGGGCCAGCTCTCCCTCCTGCCTCAGGCATTGATGGGTATCTCTCCCCCAACCCATGCCACTATATGGCAGATGAGGGGTGGGGTTAGGTCTCCCACGCCCACAGTCTCAGGATTGGCTCACCTGTGCCCTCCTCAACACGGTCAGTTCTGCTGTGCTGCCCAGACAAGACGCAGGGCCTGCTTTACTGAGTGTAGCATCTGGTAAAGGATTCAGCTTCTTCACCAACTAAAGGTGGTAGGGGCAGGAGGGGAGGGCATCTTTCCCTCCTTCCCACCACCACACTGAAGACAAGGAAGGCTGTACTGGCTATGCCCCTCTCAGGTCCTCAGGGCTGGCTTACCTGTACCCCTGTCTACTCTACTGTACTGCCCATATGAGGCAGAGGACCCATTCTCCTGAATGCTGTAGCTGGTGAGGGGTTGGGTCAGGTACCCCACCAGCTGCAGGTGTCAAGGGGCAAGGGGAGAAGTTTTTCTAACTTTTAAATCATTTAGAAGTTTGACAGTTCTGCAAACATTTGACATTTATCTGTGCTGTGAATGGCAGGCTGTATTTCTAATGTTTTTTAATCAATTTTTCTGTCATAAACTTCCATTTATTTTCATCTGAACATACATGGTTATGGTTATGTGTAATAAGAGCACATGTTAATTTAAAATACAGACTCTACTGATATGTATTTTAAAATTGTTTTGGCAGGATCTACGAATGTATTGGCACATTCTCTTTGTGGAATTTCTCACGTAGTGACTGCAACTATGCACATAATAATGGGTAAGAATTCTTCTAGAGAGGTCCAGGTGGAATAAGGAAGTTTTTGTTCACATAAGTAACTATTGTGTTTCTGTCAGTCTTATCTAGGAATGGTAAGTTCTCTGTCTCTAAGCATAGAAATGTTTGACTAAAGCTCAAAGGCAAGTCATCTTCTAGTTAAATTGCCTTTCATTTCAACTACTTGCTTTGAAAAGAGCAATAAACGAAGTTTGACTATAATCTTGATGGGAAAAATATAGTAATGGTTTTTAAAATCAGTTTTAAAACACAATGGAAAAAGTCCATGCATACATTTGCATATGTAATCTGCACTATTGTTGGCTTGCACCAGTACTTCAGGACTAAAATCATATTATAGGAAAACTACCAGGGCATACTCACGTGTGATAGCATTCAAGTTCAGATAAATGCAATACAAAACTAATAGTAACTCTGTTTTCCTGGTACATCTACTTTGGCATCACATGCAAGGCTATAAGATTTACTAATTTGAGTTTCTTTGTTCATCACCTGGAAAAGTTGAAAGTGGAATTTACAGTTGTTATAGTAAAGACAGATGAAGAGAAAGCAAGGGTAGTAGCTATGACATATGGTACCTGGCAATATTCCTTAAGTAAATAAATATTCTCTCTGCTGTCTGCTGCTGCAACCACTCACTGGTGGACTGCATACACCATTCAAGGTCACATACAGACAGTAGATGTCTGCACATTTAGCTCTGCTGGCAAGCTTCTTCGCTTTGGGTTCTCGGCCATGTTTGGCTTTGGTGGAAGGACTTTGGCTCTGGCAGAGAAATACCGATGGATGTCCCCGAGTCGGCGGAGAGACTTTGCTGTACTCAAAGCTTTGGCCAAACTTCAGTAAGTGCTTTTCTTAAGGCAAAAATTCTGTGTCCTAACATCAATGACTATTCATTATGAATTTCATTATTTAGGCCAGAGGATTGCAAAATATCATTTTTACCAGCTGGTTGCTCTCAGGATGAACAAGAAAGGTAAATAAAAGCTCTGTGTAATGTTGATATAGTTACTCATTTTTATTTTTAATAAAAAATGTACAATTGATTTGCCTGCATGTATGTACGTACCATATACATGTCTGGTGCCCTGACCAGAAGAGGTGTCAGATCCCCTGAAACTGGAGTTGCAGATAATTGTGAGCTGCCATGTGGTGATAGGAACTGAATGTGGGCCCTCTGTAAGAGCAGTCAGTGTTCTTACCACTGCTCCTCTTTATTTCTCTTCAAAGAATAAACTACTTTGATTTAAGCAGTTTATTAGACTTGTGCTTTTTAGCTGTTTTCTCAAATACTAATATACTCCTACATCTTCTAGTAAACATAGAGTTTATCACCTGTCTTCAGAAGCAACCATCCCTCCAGACTGACAGACAGCCAGTCATCCACCGATCTATCTGTCTAACACTTATTTGAGTGCCTGCCAGGATCCAGACTTTAGGTACAGCCACAAGCCTCAAACACACAGTTTTGGTCTTTATGAAAATTTTTGGAGTAGCATGGAATTTAAATATTAAAGCAACATTGAGGAAGAGTTCCGGTCATTAAGAAATGAAAATTGTTCCTTATAATACATTTATACCTTAAGTGATAATCTATTAAGGAATGTTTTACACATGCAATTATGGGTTCTCTAGTCTCCTCGTGTTTAGTAGATGCTAGCTTTGCATATGTGTGACATATTTTTGTTTCTGTTACTTCTAGAAAAACAGAACAATCTCCAGAATCTGGTGAGTCAGAAAGAATGTGCTGTAAGTCCTACCTTGTGCTAGTGACTGGGGAGAGAAAGTAACCATCCACTTCCATTTCCTTTAGACCATAGTGGTCAATGGCAAACCATTCAAGGGCAGTTCTTGAACATCAGCATCATGGCAATCCCCTGTTTGTGTTCAGTGGCTCCCAGGGGCTTTGCACCTGACACCAGGTGAGTATTTCGAGGACTGCTAAATGCTTATGTTTTATAAATAATTTTCTCTTTGGGAATACTTTAACTATTTGCTATCTAGAAATGTGTTAAACATGTATTCTCTAATAAAAGTGCAGAGGATAAATGTCAGTGAATGGAGTGCTCAGCTACAAATGGGGCATCCATATCATCCTCCTGATTCCCACCAAAGCTCAAGGACCGTTATGGAAGAGGGGTGGAAAGACTGTAAGAGCTCGAGGTCAGAGGAGGACTGTAGCAAAATGGTGTCTTCTGGACAAGACAGTACTGATGCATTCAACAGCAGCTGTGGTTGCCTGAACAGGATCTGTGTAAGATTCAGCCAGTCAATGCTCTAGCATGGTACAGGGAGGGGCTTGTGCCCACACCCCTAGCTGATGAGGGGAAGAACTGTCGATGGTTTCTGAGAGAAGGAAGAGCCAGTTTTCTTTAAGGATGTGGCCACTGGTAGTTGATCATGTGCATGCCCCCCCCCATTCATGAGTTGAGCAATACAAAATAGACTCAGTGTATTATTGGGAGACGAAAGATAACATGAAGTTGGGAATGGGTGAGAATGTAGGGATTGGATTTGGGTGGAATGAGGGGAACAAATGGGGGTTAATATTACCAAAATATATGAACTTCTCAAAGAATTAATAGAGTATTACTTTTTGAAAAGAATGAGAAATATGGGTAAACAAGGTAGTTTCTCTTTGTATGATATTAAATCTTCCCAAAGGATTTGTCTGCACAATAGAGTGTGAACAATTTTGAGCTGTAAAAATCTGCCATATAGTCACTGGCATTTTACTAACCCTCTGGCTGAAGCATTCCTCGGGTCTTGACATAACTTTGCCTTGTGTCTCTTTGTTTGCTTTCACTTCACTGCTTGTTGAGAAGAGTATACCAGACGTTGAGGTTTCTTGGGAATGTCTCTGCTCTCCAGTTCTACTCCAAGCAAATCCTTAATCGGAAAGCTGGAGAGACAGCTCAGTAGTTAAGAGCATGTACTTCTCTGGCAGGGGACCTGGGTTATGCCGATGCTTTCAGTCAGGGAGACATTTTGGTTCACTCAATGTGAACCATGGTGCATAGAAGTCTCTTGGCTACATTTTAATGAAATAAGCAGTGAGGCCTTTTATATCTTCACAGAATTAGAGGTATTCTCTTTTATTTGCACATTCTTTTAAGCAAATAATCATTTTGAATCTAAAAGTAGTTCTCTTCCAAATGCAAACACGTAGAACAAATGAGAAGGGATAGTGTTTATAAAACCATACCACTAAGAAAAATGATATATAAAGACAATGCCATGAGCACTCTGGTGCTGTTTGCTTCCAGATGGAATAAACGACATGGTGGATAGTGGGGGTATTGGGCCCTTATCTGAAGATAAGAGTTTCGCTGCTAGTAATTCTTTTGTTTGCCACTGTGTGCCTCCCATTGGGAGTGGTCCATCCTTACATAGAATGGCTAGAAGATGAGGTGACCTCTAAAGGTCCTCACAGCTCTACTTGAGCCTCCATAGATTTAAAGGCTCCTTTTAATATCATTGGTATACTTGGGACAACTTTGTATTTGCACTGAAATCAAGCATGAAATTATTTGCATGTATTTCTGCAAAATGTCTTCTAAAGCTAATGAATTTGTGGGTGGCTAGGTTGGCACTAGACCACACCTTTAGATTTCCAGTCTCTCTTGTTGGATGGAAGTGCCCTGCAAGATTAAAATACTCTGTCGTTTAGTTGAACATATGCGGTAGCTGTTGTTCACTCCCCCTCCTCTACCCAGGGCACTTTGACTTGTCTTCAGTGTCACATAGACCTTCTGCCCGTAATAAACAGTTTAGATTTTAGAAAAACATCTAGCTGCAGGTTATCTCAGACCATTTGCAGATGTCACCATCTATGTCACCATACACTTTTCAAAATGCATCCTTAGCTTCATGTTCAGAACTCTTAAATAACTGTGGCAGATTTAATATTAGTCCTTGGTGTGACTAGGGTGTGTGAAGGTTTGATTTTCGAAGAGCCCTGCAGTCAGGTTTTGCTGAGAAGAAACCCTAGGGATTAATAAAACTAATTTGAAAGATTCTCTCACTTCAACAAGAGCACAGCAAAGTGTAGTTTAGACATTTTAGGTCAGCTCAACACGGTGATTTTTTGATATTGGTCAGTATCCTCTGGTGAATACTGTACTTGTGAGTCAAAATGATATGGGGGTGGTTTCAGACACAGTCTGTGATAAACTTCTTAATTCTTGAATAAAAATATTTAATTTCAGGTTAAATAATGGAAGCATGGCTCTCATAGCTGTACGGAACACTACTCGACCAGAATTTGTAAAGCACCTGAAGAGATACTCCAGCATGGAGAATCAGGTACAGCCATTTCTTTTTGTGATTTTTTGCAAGGTTCAAAATCATGGAGAGAAAGAGGCTTCAGAGAGTAACATCAGGTCTTGCCTCATGAAAAACCTTTTTCTTTTTTCTTCTGCCTACATTAATCCCCTTTCCCCCAGCCCCTCATTTAAAGTTTGAAATGTGTGTGCCATTTTCTCCTTTTGACATATGGGTTATACTTTTTTCCATTGTGCAAAGAAAAACCAAAATTCTAGTATTACATTGGAAAGTAAAGGAAGTTAGGGGTACAATTACACACGCACAAGCTGTTCTTCAGAGTGAAAAGTAGTGAAATCCGAGAGTTTCGCCTTTTTCGTTTTACTGCAGCAGATTCTAAACTTGTGATGCTAAGATTTTACTGACATTTGTTTACCACCAGCTTCATATTCATGGATTGCAATAGATTTGCAGATATGTGCTTACCTATTTTATAGATGTTATTCAAAACGTATGTACAGATAATTCCACTTAAGGGGTTAGACTAAAAGAGAAACAGTACCTATGATGAGCTATATTCTCAGGCTCGCACTATGCCCCAGCTGTTAGTCTTGAAATACACAGGTGAGGATGGAAAACCCTGTAGATTGACACATTCTTAATGTTATAAATGGTGCTTGGATGCAGTTAGGAGAGGACAAATGGGAGGAGGAGGGCAGTAAATTCAGCTAACCATCAGAGGCTGACTGTTGATCACACACTCTAGCAACTTGGGAGGGAGCGAGGGAGGAAGGGAGAGTTGGGGGAGAGAGCAAAAGGTAGAGAGACCGTGTGTCTGTTTCTGCCTTTGGAAGCCACAAGAGGGCTTGTGTTAGAGTCAGGTGGTTGTGAGCTGTCTGACATTTGTACTGGGAACCAAACTTGGGTCCTCTGGAAGGGCAGCAAGCACCCTTAACAGCTGAGCCATCTCTCCAGCCCTCCAGATCCCCCATGTTTGCCTCATAATTTCACACTACAATAAAGAATTACATTTATCTGGTATTTATAATCATACGTAATTCACATAATAATTTCTATAAATTATAAACAAATATGGGAATATGATAGTATGTAATGCATTTTTTAAAAACTTTACTGCTGTGGGATGGTCTGTATGTCAAATTGCTCTGATTGGTCAATAAATAAAACACTGATTGGCCAGTGACCAGGCAGGAAGTATAGGCGGGACAAGGAGGAGAAGATTTCTGTGAAGTGGAAGGCTGAGGCAGAGACACTGCCAGCCGCCACCATGACAAGCAGCATGTGAAGATGCCGGTAAGCCATGAGCCACGTGGCAAGGTATAGATTTATAAAAATGGATTAATTTAAGATATAAGCACAGTTAGCAAGAAGCCTGCCACGGCCATACAGTTTGTAAGCAATATAAGTCTCTGTGTTTACTTGGTTGGGTCTGAGCAGCTGCGGGACTGGCCGGTGACAGAGATTTGTCCTGACTGTGGGCCAGGCAGGAAAACTCTAGCTATACTTTACCATGTAAGAAAGACTACATATATGTTATTTACAGTAGGATTCTCTGCTGTGTGATGATGAATCCGCAGCAGTGCTAGTATGTGGGAAGGAAACAAATTGCAAATTGTTTTAGCATTTCATTCCCTGAGCCACATTTTCATGGCCGGAATGTCAATATTTGTGAACAGTTGTAGAACACATTGAAGATCACCTCACTATTTTTATAGTGACTCCCAACTCAATAAAATGGAGGATAAAACTACCCTTCAGGGTTTTTTCAAATGCACCTCCTTGCTGGCTCTTCTCTCTCCCCACATTTCTTGTTCTCTGTGGCCACCTTTGGCAAGTGACTTTAAAACTTTTAAAAGAACTCTACCTTCTACGGATCCCATCTCCTGGGTGTTCTCTTCATTCTCATTATTTCAGTTGCTTGCTGTGTAAGCACACACTCTTCAAGGGTTTTCAGATCTGTAGGACCCCTGGGCTTTCTCTGTGCTGGGAAGTTTGTATGTGTGCCCCCCCCCCAGACCTCCCCGTCCAACACACCCATGGCTGACCTTGACTTTTCCCCTTCTACACTCTGCCCATACTGCAGGTTCTCTGAAAACCCCTCCCCATCTCTTCACAACATAACCTCAACTGCTTCTGTTAGTTCTCATTTTTTATTTCTCCCTCTTCTGAATTCAAACGTCCTTCTTTTCACTTGATAGCTTCAGTTTCTTTGTCTTTTTTTCTGCAATTTTTGTCGAGTTTTCCTAAAATACCTAAAATACCTAATTTCTCCTCCTCCTAACTCTTTACCAAGGACAGCACCCCATTTCCTCAATATGTACTACATGGGCATTGGTAACCCATTTTCTCACCCTTCCAGTGCTAAAACTTGAGGAAGCTATCAGCTGGTTTACTTTTTCATGAGGCCACTGTCTCTTGGGAGCATGGCTCTTCTCTAACTGTATTTTCATGTAGCTGTCCCTTGGGACACATGAATCCCTTGAATTTTTCAATTGATTCAAACTTCCACCACTCACAAGGACACAAGTCATGTTGGATTAGATCTATGTTTAATGTAGTTGTGTCTTTAGAAACCGTATTTTCAAAAACAGTTGTGTTCTGAAAGACACTCAAGATTAGGACTTCAGCATATGAATTCTTGGATGGGGGACACAATTTATGTTGAACCTTTTTGCAATTGAGTTCTTCAAAGTAATTAAGATAGCCAAATAATTTTATTAGGAATACAGTTACTAATCAGTAATCATTTCAGATTTTTAGAACAATGGCTTGGGAATTATCCCTTAATAAACATAGTCTCCCCTCCCCTTTCTGCATATACACCTCAATGAAGCACAAAGTTCTATAAGTTGTTTAAAACAAATTAAGGGCCAGTCTTTCCCCCCCAAACCCTTAGTTTACATACAAAGAATAAAGGCCCAGGAGATATTATAGCTTAAACTGTACAATAAATTGAGTTACACAGTGGAATCCATGGTCACCTCAGCTCCAAGCAACTCTGACCAGCCTGGATCTCAGTGAGGCTATTTGATTCATGACTACATTAGATTTCCCACACTGGGCATAAAGCTTTCAGTGCCTGCCTCATCTTTACAGAAGCGACTGCATGACCACCCATTTTATAGGCTATGCATTTCCATGAGTTAGCAAGAGCAGCTGTGAGGAGCTAAATCATGTTTATTCCCTACCCCAGATATTCAAGTCCTAACCCTTCTTATCTTTGCATCTCATCCTACTTGGAAGAAGTTTCTATACAGATATAATTGAGGATTCATTGTTTCCTCAACCCCCAATAATTTCCTTTGGCAAAGAAGAAAAAATGCAACTTGAACATTACCCGGTGGCGTTCTAGAATGGTTAATAACAACTGTTTTGTCCTTTGTGTCCATTTGTTAAAATAGCAGGTGAAGACCTGGGAAATCGTATTTGATTGCCTTTTTCCCTTTTCTTATGTACTGTCTATAAGTTTGGATTTAGGTTTTTTGAATTAAATTCCAAGTGTGAAACTTAATGCTCAAATTTGTTTCACATTAGCTAAACAAGGTCACAATGAAGTCAGTGGGATCAATTGAAAAGTCTATCGTTAGATGGAAATTATAGCATTGTTATTGTTGGAAATTCTTCACAAGTATGAACTGTCTGTCATACAGTATAGTTGATTGGACCTGGAAAGCTACTGGAAAGAGGCATTTTTCCCCCCAGAAAACCTAGGCTATCTTGTCAGAGTTTCAAAACAATAAAAAATGTCAGTGTGATGGTGAACCTTATTTGTAATAAGGGGCACAACAAGGCATCACTATTATTTGCATTTGTTCTATTTAGTTCAATTTTCCCTTTGTGGAGACTTACACCATTGAAGAAGTAAAAATCCATCCAAGGGGTAAAAGCAATGGATACAACCAGCAGGAGGAGGGTGGGAACCTTGCAACTGTTCCAGAAAACAGATTTCCTTGGAATGTAGATGGTGACTTAATGGAAGCTGCATCCGAGGTCCACATTAGGTAAGCCCACTATTTTACACTCGCTGTGCAGAATAGCAGACATAACACTACTAACAGAATGAGATTCTTCCTCTTAACTGCCCGTATAGAAGATTAAAAACCAGTAAGTTAGCAAACTGTAAAAAGACATGCACACCATTCAATAAACACAAATATGAGCATTTGTGCTGGCATTGCAAATCATTATTTTGCATAAACTATACTGATAATGTGTTTACAATTTACAATGTTGGTCTTAGAGGGTAGTCTTAAGCCTTTCAGAAATATAATATTTATAGTGCCACAGTTTCTAGCCCCCTCCCCCAAACTGGGCTGTAATACCATAATACTGTGTTGAACACTGCTTTTTAATCAAGTCCTGTTTTTTGTTTTTTTTTTTAATTTCAAGACAGCATATAAAGTAATAGGGGCTTTTTTTCGAGCTTTACAAAGCATTTACCACATTGTACATATTGACAAGAGTGAATGATGGGCATGAACAGTTGTAGGAGCCTACACACTCACTCCCAGTAAGCCTTCTAGCTTTTAACAGGCTAAAGTGTGTATGGAGCACCCCCAGATGGGATGTTCTCAAACAACTGGCTCTTCACAGAGGCATTGAAAGATATTAGCCAGGCTGGAAAGGTGATTGAGAAGGTTCTGGAATGGTCACAAATGTTGGAGTTTTGGTCCTTCAGCTTGCTGGCTTGTAGTCCTGCTTGTTGGTTGTTAATCTGTGCTTTATGTAACACACTCATGAGGTGTGTGAAAAATAACAATGGCAGGTAAATGAAATAATTAATTTTATATTATTCTTTACAGACTGCACACAAGACTGATCAAGCTTTATGGAGGAAGCCTGGAAGAAATGAATGATTCCAAAGTAGCATGTAATTGCATATAAAAGAAATCTGTAAAGTAGAAATTTACTATGAAGGAATATGGTATGTAACATATACACAAATAGAAAATGCATTTTTGAATGAAAATATCTGTTTAAAACATCTACCTTAATGTAATTAGAAATAGTATCCAGGTTTTTGAAAATCAAGATAAAAATATGAAATCAATGAAAACTCAAATTCTGATTTTTGGAAGGCATTTGTTGGATCTAATATAAACAACATTGTGCTATGTCAATATTGTTGAAGATAATTTTGTTATTAATTTTTTTACAATTTTTATAGCCTGATAAATTATAGATTTTATAAAATTTCAAACTCCACAAGGAGCTAGTGATATAACCATGAACAACTACTTAATTTAAAAAAAAAAATCTTTTCACTTAGGCTATTGGCCCCCAAGCCAACCCCATAATGTCATCTTTTGAAGTAACAAGATTTTTAAGCTTATTATACAGGTAAATTTCTAAGTTTACAATAAATTTTATTTAAAAATATACAAAGTATCTTTCTAACTGGGCAAAAATGTGGCCCAGGAGGTAGCTGTGTTCCTTTGTACCTGAAAGGCTGGAGTTGGGTGGTCACAGTTTTCAGTGTAATGATCCAAATTTAAATTTCTTCAGAGACCATCCTTTAAAAAGATAGGTCTAGACTGATATTGATCTTCATGTATTAACACAGATACCCTCATGAAATAACTACTTTAATTCTTATGAGAAAACCATAAATATGTACTTTTTATACAAAACAAAGCCCTTAAAAATAAAAGCATTTAATTAAATATTTTTGTGTCTGTGCACACAGAGTTGATGCTTGTACTCTTATACTCAAGTTTCATTGCTCAGAAAATCCTTTCCAAACGCCAGCACACCCTCGTTCTCCAGCTGCAGCAGAACATGGGCTTGTGAAGAGGCAACTCTCATGAAATCAGGAAATCTGAGGAAGGGCCAGCTGGCAGCAGATTTCCTGTAAAGCAATCTTTCTTCTTAACAGTGAAGGCTGCCCTTGTATCCAACACATGTTCAAAATCTGGCCATAGCTTTCTTACACATAATATCCAGATGAAAATGTGTATTTATCAAACCACATGTATGAAATAAATAGTACAAAAAATGATTATGTAAAACCCAAGTAGAAGACATTTCCCTTTAAAATAGAACCTTGTGTAACATCAGATGTACTATCTCATGGAAATTTGATGTCACATTTATTATGTTACTGCATACAAGCTTCATTGGTGACTTGCATTCATTCACTCTATGAACTTGTTTCTCCATATGTATAACAATTTTTTTACAGTCCTGGTTAATATATATATTTAACCAGAAAAAGAAAAACAACAATATCCTAGTAGATATTCATGTTTGCTTAATTTGAAATAGTGAATGTTTTATGAAGTATTATGAAGTATCCCTCATCTTTCTTTGCACAGTTTTAAATCACCAGTGAGCTACGGTTCATATTATATCAGCATGTATCAGCTAAAGTGCAATATTTATAATCTGTTATGAGGATACAATTCTTAAGAATTGGTTTTACAAATAAAATTTTGAAAAAATATTCCTGGGCACTCTTGATAAAAGAAAAAAGTAGAATGATAATTGTCTCTTTTAGAAAAGTATATGTACATGCAAAAACAAGTCCACAGCAGGCCACTTGTCCAGGAGCCATACTTGTCCAGAAGCCATCCTGCTCTGCATGGATATTGTTCACCAGGCATTAAAAATTTGTATCTGCTGAATAAAAGAGCCGTAGGGACACAGCCCAATGATGACGTGCCACCAATGACAATCTTCAAATTCACTGTTGTAAAATGATTTATCCACTAGAAAATCTGGAAACAGCTTTTTGAAAGACTCTAAATGGCTTCAAAGATCATCATCATACTTTGAAAATGTCTCAAAAGTGTATTTGAAACCAACAAGTGCCCATTCTGTGGCATTTATTTCACTGACGTGAGCACGTGTAGTCAATATCTCCTTGAAAGACTATTCCTTTTAAGTCCATCTGGCTAAATCTGGAGTTTCTTTCAAGTTATCTTCAGAAATTCACTTCTCTTAAGTAAGTCAAGAGCTTTAGTGTTTTTCTCTACTGATCCATTTGACTGCTGGAAAGCAACCTTTCTGTATTTTCTTTCTTGGAGATATTTATTCCCTGCATTAAGACACAGTACGTCACAAGATCACAAGTACATGGAAAAAGAAAAATTATCCTGGGTCTTATGAACAGGATCTTTCCCTAACCTACCTGAGTCTTTGTTCAGTTCTCTTAATTTAAAAATCTTCAGTCATCGTTGTTTTTGCTGTTGACATAACTCCAGCTGTCTCTCCTATTTTCTTCTTGTAGAATAGATTTGTACTGCCTTTTAAAGAACCCAGCCTGAAAACAGATTAGATAACAAGCGTATAGTTCTGAACCAATAATATGCACACCAAATATCTAATCATTGTAGAATACTTTTAAAACTATGTCCCAGACTACACTAGCTGTGAAGAGAGTGTAAAGATGGTAGTCAGCATGGAGCATGCTGGGTTAACTCTGGACTTGGCAGTGATATATACACACTCCACCACAAATTGATATTCAACATTATATGCATTTTTCCAAATGGACTCTTGAAATTAGAATAAATCTTAAATCAGTATTAGACATTCAGTTAGGGACAATAAAGACATTCTGAGTAGCTTAACTATTGGAAATTATTAAAGGTAGACTGTCCATATAAGACAGGAAATTAATAATTGTTAAAGGATTACCTTCCACATAACACATGAAATTAGTAAAAGTACAATAAGTCCAAGCAGCAAGCTGCTGGTAATAATCACAATGGTGAAATGCCGTTTGGGTCTCTGGTGATGGAGCCCTTCCAAGAGAACCTGTGCAAGTAGAGCAAACACACACTCAGAAACAGCAGTGTTGATGTTTCCCTTGAAAGCTTCTCAGGAGCTCCCCACCCTATCCTGTTCCTAGTCTCAGCCCAAAGAAGCAGAAACAGTGAGCAGAATGGGCTCTACGGCTCTTCCTCTCATCCTCCCCATTCCCACTGCTACCAAACTGCTCTCTGTGAACTTCCCATCAGTTGTGGAAAGCAGGTCAGGGGTTGAAAGTCCTCTATGACCTGGTCACACACTGACTCCTGACTTGGAGTAGTGCCAAAAGGCACTACTTATAAATACCCTCAAACTGTTTCCATACAGTTTTCATGCAGCACCTAAGAGGGCAATCTTACGTGGGCAATGTTCTCATCCTTATTTAGCTCAATAACTTTTGGGTGTGGCTCTGGAAACGCTGTTGCTTTTATTTCAAACTTGAGTGATGAAGTCTCATCCTGTTTTGAAAAGAAATAATCAACAGAGTTTGATTTATAGTTTATTTCATGAAGACATGTCAATGTAAATACCACCTTTGTTATCTAGAATTTTTGTAACTTACTGAACTATAATGACTTCCTTTGGGCTCAAAGATATGACCAACTATTTCATGGAACCCCTTTTACTCAATGTGGCCATGTTGCAAATCACTTGATTTAAATATTTTTGCCAGGTTGTAGTATACAATAAGTTATTTATGAGCAATATAATTTTTCTCAGTAATATTAAATTTTGTCCACAAACAAGTGTTCTTGACCTGGTAAACATTCCCTCAGGTTTGCCTTTTACTTGTTTCTGAATGAAATACACGCCTACTTAGTGTCTCGGTGATAACATCTTGTGCTAATGATAATAAAATCCAAGTGTAAGATCATCTGTGGGTGAATTCTGAGCTTTAGTATTTCAAGTAGGGAGTTTGTAACAGAATCCATAAAGCTTGGGGAATCTGTGAAAGGGCTTTACAGATTCCATGAATATTTAAAAATATATTCATTTGGACATTTATAGGGGGTGAGTAAGAATACAGTATTTAGATATAATTTTAAAAATAAATAATACCATTTCTTTGCTTTTATGCACATATGGAGGGAGATAACAATTTGTTGGAAGTGGTTTTCCTTCACCTCTGGAGTGCTGGGATTGCAGGCATGAGCCACCACACGCAGGTTCAGTTGATAGATTTTTGACGTTTTAGTTTGCTCTTCTTTGAAATCAAATTTTACTTTTACTTATTGGTTTTAGTTTTCCAACGTTATATTTTAAAGGATGATTTAAGCTATGTGACTGAAAGGGAGTCAAGTTCCTTTGTTTACTTAAGGTTCCTAGAGAGTGGCATGCTTTCTAAACCAAACCTAATGACTCCACAGTTCATCTCTGTCAGTTGATGTAATGAAAATGAGATTTGGGCTTTATTCTCAAATTATATTCTCCTCTCTGTATATTTGTTGAATGTTTCCATACTATCCTGTCTATGCAAGAATGACCCAGTTTATAGATCTACATCACAAAGTTATCCATCTGATTTTAGACTCACCATTTCCAAGAGGGATGGCCGACCTTCCAGCTGGATGTGAACGCTGGCTTCTTTCCCACTTTCCATTTTCCCAAAATTGCATAAGAAATCTAAACAGTGTAGATCGGCTTTCATGCAATACTTGAAGAGAATGTAAAAACATTGCATTAAAATTTTCTACATTTAAAAAATTAACAGCTGGAGAAGATGGCTCAGTGGATGGAATGCCTGCCATGTAAGCACGAGGGTAAATAAGAGTCTGAATGCCCCAATCCTGTGAAAAAATGGGGGGGGAGATTGCCTGTGCCTATAATCCCACTGCTTTGACCACAAGATAGGAGGTGGAGAG
This sequence comes from Peromyscus attwateri, assembly GCA_902168425.1. Taxonomy (NCBI): domain Eukaryota; kingdom Metazoa; phylum Chordata; class Mammalia; order Rodentia; family Cricetidae; genus Peromyscus; species Peromyscus attwateri. The sequence goes on along the minus strand of CABHPP010136306.1, from coordinate 338 downwards.
GAGAGAAGTTTCAAGGGGCAGCTAGCCTCAAGCAAGGTAGAAGGGAAGGGCCGACCCCTGAGGTTGCTTTCTGAACACCATGCACGCACTGCAACACGCCTGTATTTTCTCAAAAAAAAATTTTAAATATGAATTTTAAATTTCAAAACATACTTTATATAAATTAAAAATCTCCTTACTGTGCCAGCAAGATGGCTCAGCAGCAAGTCAAAGTACTTGCTGTCAAACCTGAAGACCTAAGTTCAAATCCCCAGAACCTACAGGATGACAGAAGAGAACTGTCTCCTGCAAGTTGTCCTCTGACCTCCACAGGCACACATGACATGCTTTCCTATATG